>QFDX01000270.1:0-11110 GCA_003315875.1 Lactifluus piperatus | reverse complement strand
AGCACGTGTCAGGTAAGCGATACATGAGAGACGACGCGCCTTGAAACCGGTGGGGCACCAATCGACGAACTGGATTGTACGCTTCGTCTTGATGCTGGCAACTGCTGCCGACGTGTCCTTTGGTACCACGTCACCGCGGTAAAGCAGGCACACAGCCACTATTGGAAAATCAACCTATCAGAGTCATCGACGAGCTGCGAGATGGAAGCGTACGTACTGTACTTTCCATCTTTCGGGTCGCATTTTACCTAGCAATACATTCAGCAGAGAGTATAAAAGCGAAGTGAACCACGAGCACCATCTGATTGCCATTTTCGAAGCAGGCAAAGGTCATTTCCGCCACGGTGTTCTGCTCGTGCGACGCCTTCTCTGCGGAGAGGAGAGGGGCATAGGTAGCGAGCGGGAAGTGAATACGAGGGAAACTGTAAGGGAAGGGGGGTAAACAGACCAGAATGCAGCGAGAAAATGAGATCAATGACATACGGGACAAGGTTAGTCTGGAATTCGTTCAAATCAACGTTGAGGGAACCGTCGAAGCGGAGTGAGGCGGTGATAGACGAAACGACTTGCGCAATCAGCCTGTTCAGGTTCGTGAAGCTGGGCTGAGCGACGCCAAGGCGGTTCTTGCAGATATCATAGATGGCCTCATTGTCCACCTGAACAACCACGATCAACACGCATCCATTGCTATAGGTAGAAGGGTAACACAAATGTACACACCATGAATGAGCAGTCGGCGTGCTCGAGGGTCGTGTGTGTAGTAAGCACCGAGTTATAAGGCTCAACGACCGAAGAAGACAACTGGGGTGCAGGGTATACACAAAACTCGAGCTTCGACTTCTTGCCGTAGTCTGTTGACAGTCGTTCGAGAAGGAGAGCACCGAAACCAGACCCAGTACCACCACCGAAGGAATGGAAAACAAAGAAGCCTTGCAGGCCACCACAATTGTCCGCAAGCCGGCGGATCTTGTCCATAGTGGGGTCGATAAGCTCCTTTCCAACAGTATAGTGGCCGCGTGCATCTGCAAGTGCACACACCCCAGTCAGCTAGAACGGAAAAAGTGAAAATGCGAAGGAATCTTACAGTTGTTTGCGGCGTCCTCCTTCCCGGTGATCATGCTCTCGGGGTGGAAGAGAGCACGCATCGGGCCAGTCTTGACCTCGTTGATGACGCCTGGCTCGAGATCAACATAGAGGGAGCGAGGGACATACTTTCCCGAGCCCGTCTCTGAGAAGAACGTTGAATGGCCTATGTGTTGCTCGCCCGTATTTCTCTCTACGCGTCCATCAAGCTATAGGATATAATTAGCAAACCTCTGAGAACCCTTGAAGACAAGTATAGGATGCTGATACGTACGCTGAGACCGTGTTCGAGCGTATAAAGTTCCCCTGTAGGTAGGCAAGACGGTAAGCAAAGCAAAGAAGAGGACAAAAAGAGATAGAAGAGACGCTCACAGCAAGCGTTACCAATCTGAACGCCAGCTTGACCGACGTGAACAGAAATGACTTCTCTCATCTTGACGTCTTTTTTGATTTAAATTTTTTTGTAGGACTGGGTGGACTGAACGCTGACGCTGTGTGTGTGGAAAACTGTCGGACGATGGTTTTGTTCAATCGTGGCGGGGCGTCGATTAATAGCAAAACAAACAACTATAAATAAAGACAAATTTCATAAAATTTGCTCATCATGGGCACGCTAACCTCATTTTTTTTCCATTGATAACTAGTTACGGGAAGAAATGTGTTGAAAACTAATCGTATGCTGGGATATCATCAAACGCTCGTGAACAAAGAGACATTACTATTTTTCAGTACTCTCCAGCTTCCTCGACATCTGCCGAATCAATCCCGACCTCCTCATAATCCTTTTCAAGTGCAGCCAGGTCCTCGCGCGCTTCACTGAACTCACCCTCCTCCATTCCTTCACCGACGTACCAGTGCACAAATGCACGCTTTGAGTACAGCAAGTCAAATTTGTGGTCCAGCCGACTCCATGCAGTGGAGATGGCAGTCGTGTTGGACAGCATGCACATACTCCGTGCAACTTTAGCCAGGTCACCATCCGGAACGTGTGATGGGGGCTCATTACAGATACCAATCTTGAAGCCGGTCGGGCACCAGTCGACAAATTGGATGGTCCGCTTCGTCTTGATATATGACACTGCTGTGTTGACATCCTTGGGTACGACATCTCCACGATATAAGAGTGCGCATGCCACTTCATACACTCATAAGATGCCGCATGGCAATATATAAACAGACTCCACTCACTATACTTGCCCTCACGAGGGTCGCACTTGACCATCTGATTGCCGGTCTCAAAACAGGAAAAAGTCATATCTGCGACAGAGTTCTGCTCGTGGTGAGCCTTCTCTGCAGATATAATAGGCGCAAATGTCGCCAGGGGGAAGTGAATACGCGGGAAGCTGCATCCCTCCTCAGCCAATTTGAATAACGTGGGCGAGTTATGTTACTCACGGTACAAGGTTGGTCTGGAATTCGTTTAGGTCAACATTGAGAGAACCGTCGAATCGAAGGGAGGCGGTGATTGACGATACGACTTGTGCAATGAGGCGGTTCAGATTTGTGAAACTGGGAGATGAGATGCCCAGGCTTTTTTTGCAAATATCATAAATAGCCTCGTTGTCGACCTTTGCATATAGTGGTAAATATGATGGTCACCACCTGACGAAGATCAAGAGTACCATAAAGGAGCAGTCAGAGTGCTCGAGAGTGGTATGCGTCGTGAGAACAGAGTTGTATGGCTCTACGACCGAATTCGCAAGCGTCGGCGCAGGGTAGACACTAAATTCGAGCTTGCTCTTCTTGCCATAATCCGTGGAGAGCCGCTCGAGGATAAGTGCGCCGAGACCAGAGCCGGTCCCACCACCAAACGAATGGAAAACAAAAAAGCCCTGAAGGCCAGTGCAGTTGTCAGCGAGACGTCGAACTCTATCCATCACGTTGTCAATCTGCTCTTTCCCAATCGTATAGTGGCCGCGCGCGTCTGACGAATGAAAACAGATTAGACACAGTTTACGTGGAAAAGGTACCAAACTCACAGTTGGATGCAGCATCCTCTTTACCGGTAATCATGGTTTCGGGGTGGAAAAGGCCACGGTATCTGCCAGTGCGCACCTCATCGACAACGTTTGGCTCCAGATCAATGTAGAGCGATCGGGGAACATGCTTCCCCGATGATGTCTCTGAAAAGAATGTGCTGAAGCCGTCAGCATTGTGTGCGCCATGCGTATTTTCGAGGCGACCATCGGGCTGCGCAAATCATATCAGGTGATACGTAGAAGCGAACTCAACAATGAAGCATACGCTTAAACCATGCTCGATGGTGTAGAGCTCCCCTGGTAAGTAAATGTATTAGCAGAGCGAGCAAAGAGCAGCCGTGGCAATGAAGACATGAAAAAAAAAAAGAAAAAGAACAAGAAAAACGCGTCGTTTTCAAGCTAGTCCATGCCAAAGTATCCCACGAGAGAAGTTGGGACCTACAACAGGCATTTCCGATCTGTACGCCGGCCTGGCCAACATGAACAGAAATGACTTCACGCATTTTCCTTCTTTAAAGACTATAAGCTGTATAGAAGCACAAAAGTAAGCTTTGGCACCGTGTGGGAATAGGGTAGTGGGCACACGTCAGTGGCTTACCTGAGTGAAATGGGGATGAAGAAAAGGGCGGAGGGTTTGAGCGGAACGTGTGTCTAGTTAACCCTCGCGCGTAGTCTCGCGTAAGTATTTCCCATAGCCATTTAAGGTCAAGTTCATCCATTGACTTCCGATTACATAATAAAATACCCCGCTGGTGATCTTCCATTGTCCCGTCACGTAGTATGGCAATTAGTTGATCATTGCCTGGATATACCAGGATGCTGAGGATGAAGTGCTTGGTGTGTGTGAGTGATCTGTAAGTGAGTTTGATAATGCATTACAGGCTATCTAGATATGAGGAGGTCTCATTAGAAAATTGTTAAATCTGATATACTAAAGTCCATGGTCCTAGACCCGTGTTTCACCAGCCCTGCTCTGCACAATCCAAATGATCACTGATCTAATCATGATGATCTGACACAGGAAACATACATCATTCTAATTTTGTTTTGTTTATCAATTACCTTGACATCGCAGAGTCGATAACCATCCCTCACCCACTCCTTGGCTTCAGTTCCCTGCGACACAGTTCCCGGGAATACACATTCACTGTTAACCTCTCCCACATCTCAGAGTGGCGAGTCCACTCGTTCTTTCTACCTCAGAAACAGCCGCCTCAGGGAGACTCACGGAGTTTCTGTTCCTCACCCAGACGTCTCACAGAATGACAGAACATTGTCTCTGCAAATGCCACAGACAGTCATAATTGTTGGTAACCTTATTGGAAGTTGTTTTGTCTCTGAGTGGTGAATGAAGTGCCCAGTGACCGCAGATGATGAAAACGAATAGTTTGAGGTTTGGCTAAGTCGACGTGCTTTATAGTACTGTAGATAGTGTATGTTTTCGAGTGTTAGTGTCCATCTTGGTGCGCTGCTCAACCAGCTCTCGTTGCTCGCTATGCCTTGTCCTTCCGTACTATGTAAACACGATATTGCGTAGCCCAGTCTTATCCTGAAAGTCCTTGGGTTTGCATTCACCTGCACACAGATAGGTACGCTTATGAAAGGCCGGCAGAGCAACCTTTGCATAGGGACCCCAGGTGTTGGGTGGATGAGGACCCTGGCCACCTTTAAGAGTGTCTGCTTTGTTCGATTTGACTGGGCTTTGCGCCGTGTTGTGTGCTCTCGGCCACTCGCGACTGCCCCCAATTTTCGCGAAACTAGACTTTGGGTACATTTCAACGTCTGGCCTTTCATCGCATCTGCGTGATACGACAACTTGCTCGAGCGAAATAACGACTAAGCGCGTGATTTCCTTCACCCCACCTTTCACCCTAGTACATCGACTACACGATGAGCCAGGCTTCTCCTGCTCCAAAAACAGAGTCAGAAGCGACTCCAGTAACATCTCCAGCAACTCAAACTCCCACAACGTCATACACCCCCACCGCTTGGGCATCGAGTCGTGAGTATTGCTACCTCTGTGCAGAAAGCTGCATTCTCACAGCTACATCTTATCAGAAATACCCATTGACCCGGTCTTACAGCAGCAATCTGCGCATGCCACGTATGTCTGGCCAAGGTGTCATTGTCCTTCTCTCATCCAGTATTAGAACGCAGTACTATGCCCAATTCCAGCATTCCCATTACCCACAAGCGTCATACGGCCACTATCAACCCTATATCCCCCCAGCCCAGGCTGCACAAACGCAGACACCTGCACCTGTAGCGGCTGCTGTACAGCGTCAGCCCGCGCAGGCAGCAAGTCAATTTGACACCGCTGATGTCGCCACTCTCAACGATGCAATTGGAAGTGCCGGAGTAGATCTAAGGGTCAGCGCACGGCCACCTCATCCACCCATCTTCCGTTCATCGCCCTGATAATTACTCCAGGCAGAAGAAGAAACCTTACAGCGCGGTACAGACCAACATCAAGCATATCGCTCGTTTGAAGACCGCTCACGAAAGCAGCCTACGACCCCTAATTTTGATACACGCTTTATAGGGCCTACAATGCGCGCTATTGGAACAAAGCACAAGATTTCCAAAGTATCAGAGGACTCGGTCAACTATGTTGCATTGGCCTTACGAGCAAGGTTACACGACCTTCTCGTCGCAATGGCCCAGGCGAGTGCGCATCGCACCGAGTCACAATACGACCGCGCTCCGTCTACATACGCAGATGGAACTCCCATGTGGCGGGTATCAGTACGAAGGAATGTTTCAAAGCAGATTCTCGCCCTCGAACGCGCAGAACGGGAAGAAGAAATGCGCATCCGGCGTGAACGCAAAGAGCTTGCAGCCGCACAGACCGCTGCCCTAGCCGCGCATGCACCTGGCGCTGCATCAGGGGACACTGAAGACGGTGAAGCTGGACCAAAGAAGAAGAAGAAAAAGGCAGATGGGCCTGGGGTGACCGCGAAAAACATGTCCGAGGACGTGCGCAAGAAGATGTCCAACGCGGTCGCAAGTCACGCTGCCGGTCTCAGCACTGGCAAGTACGCATGGATGAACGCGTCCAATGCTGCGTCCGCCCCTCCCCCAAAGCCAAAGCCAGCAGCTAGCCCTGCTCCGGCAACGACGACGGCACCTGCGACAGCACCCACCTCGGCTACGGCTGGAAGCTCTTGGGCACGGCCATACGTGTCTACATCGGGCAAGCCGGCCAGCGCAACGAAAGAGGAAGAGGACAATCGGCGTGTCGTCACGTTACGCGATGCCTTGTTTGTAGTGGAAAAGGAGCGAGGACATGGCGCTGGGCGCGGCGCGGCACACGGGTGGGGCCGGTGACGAGCACCTCACTTACGGGTCTGCGAGCCAGCTGTGTAATGAATGCCTCTCTTGCTGTGTATTCCTGTATGATCGATCACAGTCTCCTGCTGCTCTGCTCTGCGTTCTACAACAACATTCGTACTCCGTCCACGTGTTCGGTTATCATGGCGTTTTTCACCGGGTCACGGGCCTACTTCACCGCTCTAAGCTGCTTTATCCCAAACAAGCCAGAATACCGATGCCCCCGACATAACATAAAAGTTCCGTACGCTTGCGTAAAACCGCGAATGGAGCCAGGGTTTTTGTACATGCGCGCGCGTATGGGCGAGGGGCTTGAGTGCTCGCTCGGGCAGTAGAATGAGCCGAACCGGAGGGCTTCTGAGGAACTTTTGAATATGCGGGCGTTAAGCTTGTACCAACCGTGGAAGTAGTTGAACACGTTGTTACGTTTATGCCGTCAGCTGCCCAACTTGAAGCTACATATAGAAATTTCAATTGGATTTGGTTCCTGGATCGTTCCGCTTCCCGTGTGAGCGCGCCGAAGTGTCTTGCACGCCTGGGTTTAATTGCGCAAAACCGGTAAAACAGCTTGCCTGGTGGGTGTGACATACGGTATCCACCCATGAACTGCAAGGCGAAACAAAGGAGGTAGGTAGGGGCGGGGAGGGGGGCAGATCTTTAGCCCCATTTCTTGGCACCATGATGCAGGGGTACCTGGCTCGTGTCCTATTTGTTTTGAAACCCAGCGCGCTGGCACCGCCCTACTGCTAAACGCCTGCAATGAACTGCAATGAATGACTCATCAACGCAACCCTGTCGATCAGCCCCTTCTTACTTGAATTTCTTCGTAGACCATGCACTGGTTTTTTAGCGTAGAGGCTGTTGCTTTCTCTCTTTTTGTTTTGTTATAAATAACACCATATGGTAGTAGGGTGTTTGGAAGTGGCCGTGTTTGACACGAGTGGGAAGACGACTGAACTGGAAAATCCGAAATCGCCCTCGCGCCTCGGGAAACAAGGAGCTCTTCTTTCCACGGAGTAAAAGTCAGCAATCGGGAATCCCACGCACGCCCGCAACTCCCAAGGGGGGAAAAAAAACAATGGGACGTTCATTGTTCGCGCCGCCAAACGTCTCCGAACGAACTTCTTCATCCATCTTCTTCGTCTTCTTGTTCTCTTCCGTCATAACCCATCAAAAAGTTTGAATAGGCAGGATTACGCAAATAGAAAAAACATGTGGCAATTGCGGCCACCTCATCCCTTCCTTTCGCTTCCGTCCCCTACAGTACCGGGAACTAAAGCCCGGTTCAAAACCGAAAGTGAAAGCCACAGAACCCACACCATCATAATCATCGTAAGTCTCATGACGATTACGGCGGTAGATGTGTGGCAAATTGCAGGTTGCGCCCTATCATTATTCCTATCCTATCATAACTCGGTCGAGGAGCGGTTCGGCAGTATTGACGTCGTGATGACCGTATGTATGCCAAAATGGTCGCTATTTTTCTCGCCTCGTGATGCACGGACATCCAACTATACTCACGGTAGTTCCACTATTTCAAAATCCTAATATTACATGAGGTATATTATACAAAGGTGTCAAGTGTCAAGTGACCATACTGTATTAGTTAAACGCTCAACGGTCCGACAACTCGCCGAAAAGAAATACAAACTAGTACTTCAGGAATTGATATCACATCTAAGAGAACAAAAGACATATGGGCTTCATGCAGCACCCGATGTCGAACAAGAAAAAATATAAGGACGGGACAGGAAGAAGATATAATGGAACTAAATGGTAATAAATTTATGAACAAACTAGCCGTCAAGGGTTGCCTTGACTGACGTGATCATGCTTGTTTGCCGTAAAATCCGGAGTTCATGGGATCCGCACGGGATCCGCGAGGTTCATAGACGACGTACCAGTCAACGCTGCCTTGAGGATCGTCGCGAGGTGCTTGGCCGACTCCTATGGGAGTGCGAACTGTATTGTCGCGTTGGCTGTCGGGCCTGCCCGTGCCTCGTTTGATGGTGTCTGTTTGAATTACTGCTGCCCCTACGCTGGGCAGGTGCCGGGCGCCTGTGCGGCTGAGATTGACTAGTGCTGCGATGATGTTGAGGACCGCGGGATTGGTAGGAGCGCTGCGTAGGTTTTTTGTTGCGATTGATACTGAGGCCGCCATGGCCCAAAAACGAGAATGGTCCGCTACTGCGACCAGTCTTGCGATCATAAGCGCGGTTGGCGCTCGCCTCCCTCATCTCACGGCGGCCCTGCTGGCGCACATGTTCATTGCCCATAAGAGTTCCACGCCACATACAGAGCCAGCCATGAATGGTCGATGCTTTGGGGCGACGATACCGGTCTGAGGCCTATGGAAATCGGGATGTATGAGCAAACTACGTCATGATTACATTTTATCATCCATGTGAACACGCACCGTTTCCCAGTTAATCCCAAACATCGAATATATACACAGAGGAGCAGGAGGGAAGCGATTACGATTGCGTAAAGGTGAGGGTTTAGGTCTAAGGATATATCTGATGGTAGTCGGCGAGTGACCTTATAAGCGCACGCTAGTTAGACGTCAAATGACGGCCTCGTGTGCCCCGGAGATAACCGGATGCTCAATGATCGTTGGCAGCCTCCATTGACAACCCCCCCAATTGCAAGTATTGACGCAAGGGCGCGAGTACAGTAAGGTCTGGGGTTGGGGGTGGCTTGGAGAATGCCTATCCAAGGAGGCGTTGAGGGGTGCATGCACGTATGTGGTGCCTGAATTTAGGACGTGCGTGGCCGAGGCGTGTCGATCTCCGGGAACGTCAGTGATAGACAACAATTATGCAGAAGACCCAGAGGAAAGGTGCGACATATCATCCACAGCCCAGGGCCTGGCACGTCGCGTAGGTGCACCATGTTGTCACGGGTTGCACGAATACGAAGCACTACGTATGCAGTAGCACCATCACGTATACCGCTGGCGAAGTCGGAGTTTGTCCAGAGAGGAATACAAGTGAATGCTAGTACTACTGGGTGGTAGGGTAGAGAGAGGAGGCAATTGGGAGCAAGAATCGAGGGCAGGAGGGCCTAGACAGAATTCTTCACCGGCCGTTGCTCACAGCCGTAACCGAACTCGCCGTGGGATGCTTATGTCATGGATGCATCTACCTGGAGTTGCTCCTGACTTCAGAACCAGTTCTACGGCTGTGCTTCTGTCTAACACCGCTTCTGCATCTACACCATTTGTGCCATGGATGATTCGAAACGCTATCTCAGCGGCGAGCACATTAGCCGACAACAACCGGACTGTAAAACATCCGTGCAGATGTACTGAACATTCAAATACTCTATGATGCCGCTTTACTTTGCTATCTATCATCATCTAAGGCTCCCCGACAAAGGGATCTTGTCAAACTACCTTACTCCATTCAGTTCGTTCTGCTTGTCAGATGGGCTTCAAGAACGTCAGCACAATAATTGATGGCATTCTCTTTTTGGGCAAGTCAGTACATCATCTTTTGCTCTTTAGGAAATCAATTCCACCAGCTCTGATGCCTCATGTTCTCATTAGTCTCGTCTCGGCCCAATCTACCCGCTCTTTGACAGAGCGACGTATCACACACATCGTCTCAGTTTGTACTGAACAGATCCCTGCCGAACACCCGCAGTCGGGCATACAACACCTGCGTGTCCCTGTTCAGGACGCGCATCACGAAGATCTCCTCATTTGGATGCCCTTGACTTGCCGTTTTATTGACGATGCCCTTCGTGCTGGTGGTGTGGTCCTTGTGCATGGCGTACATGGCCTTTCACGTGGTGCCACAATCATGGCTGCGTATCGTAAGGACTTCCCAGCTGTTCCGTATCTACTCCGACCCATTGACTCGCCATTGCCCCAGTGATGTGGTCAAGACGCATCGGCGCTGCCGAAGCTTTGGACGTCGTTAGAAGAAGTAGGGCTGTGTCCTTACCTGTTTGCTTTGACAGTTTCTAATCTACCATCTGGATTAGAACGCGAGCAAATCTGGGTCAATGCAGGCTTCCAGGAGCAGCTTTCACTCTTCGAGATGTGTCGGTACGCACCCTCAATGGAAGAAGGTATTTACGTGCGCTGGCGCCAAAATCTCGATCGACGGCTGCAGAGTAGCTACCAAACGCGTTCATAAGGTGTGGATTACAGACCTACACTCACGAGCGTTTCTACTGACGAATCTTCTCCTCGATACCTCCCATAGTTTCAGCAAACTCTTCTGATCACCTTTATGAAAGTTGGGATCATCACGTTGCAGTGGCATTTTACACCGTTACCCTGTCCAGTCTTATGACGGATACTCTTCTGGACGCTATCATTCGTTACTCTCATTACATTATAATCGCGGGCGATGGACTATGGACTTAACCAACTTATTTGTAGCATGCTCCTAGTTGTCCTTACACACAACCATAAATTTACTGTATAGACCGTGAAGCCTTGCAAACCAGTCATTCTCATACGCCGAGCTTCTGCTGCCGTGCTGTTCCTCGTCCCCGCCGCGGACACGATGTTACACTGGTTATATGAACACGTGGTGCGATCTGACCTCGGAAACGGAACGGAGCATAGCCAAGGGCCATGATACACGACGATCTAAACGCCAACACAGTGTCCAGGAGTCAATACGTACCAATATGGAAATTCGGAGGCAAAACTGTGTGGCGGCGCCGGTAACCCAATTGAGTCAAGACTTGATCTAGATAATGAA
>QFDX01000269.1:0-26202 GCA_003315875.1 Lactifluus piperatus | reverse complement strand
GTTTTTGGTTACGACGGATGGAACTCGACCGTAACGAGTCTTGAGACGGACTTTCTTGATGTAGACACTGAGTCAAGGAGATGGAACGTTGGCGTCACTGCCATTGTGAAAATCACACTTAAGGATGGGACCTACCACGAAGATGTAGGATATGGCACAGCGGAGAATCTGAGGAGCAAAGGTACCGCGTTGGACAAGGTGAGGTTATCACTTTGGGTGCTAGACGGTCATGACTGTCGCGACAGGCGAAGAAGGAAGCTGTAACTGACGGAGTGAAACGCGCTCTTCGCAATTTTGGGAATCTTCTTGGCCTCTGTCTGTATGAGAAGTCATTTACGCAGGAGGTAATAAAGATTAAACCTCAACTTGTGAGTCTACCAACTTCTTGCGGAGGGTCGCTAGCGACGCGCATACAATTACCATGGCACTGACCGAGGATTGTGTTATAACGCACAGCCCAAATTTGACGAGTCAGACCTGCACCGCCGGTCAAAATCTGTTGGTCCTCCGAGTCCGAGTAGTAGCACTCAGGATGTCGCGTCAACATCATTTATCCCAGCGGAAGATAGGAAACCGACGGTCTCTGTTTCTCCCCACATGCGCTCAACTCACTCAAAGCCTAGTCCTCTTCGTAAGATGATTTCGGCATACAGTGATGAACAGAGGCGAGGTGTGAGTGCCCAGAAGGGCGTGAGCACCATTGGGGAGGGTCCTTCCCAAATGAAACACCAAGAAGCTGGTGGGCCACGGACAAGCCCCTTGGCCAAGACACACCCTCATGGGAATCTTTCTCGGGTGGTGCAGCTACCTCTGCAGGAGCCGAGTTCCGAACGCAATGATACGTCTGAATCTTCTTCTAGGCAATTCGATGCAAAGCCCGCTGTTCTCAAGGTAGCAGACTCAGGCTCCGACGTTGACCGCTACTTTAATGATGAGGACAACAATGATGCATTCCTAGCGATAGAAGACCCCATCTCAATGACCTATAGGACTGGCAAGACCAGAGGGACAGAAGTGGGTGGCAAGCTGGATCGAAATGCGATGAAGAATGAATCCTCACCAGGTGGCAACTCCCGCCATCCCGGGGCAGCTTCGGTGAAGTTACAAAAAAATCGTATCAGGCTTACTTAATTGATGAGACCTTAAGGCATCAACCAACAATCATCGTATTTCTACGCCTCCCTCGGGCCCGCCAGTGTCGGCCCTTCGCCAGGCAATACGAGCATCCACCTCTTTACTTGCCACTGCCGGTGTGAAGCGACCGGTTGAAGCTATGCAGTGCGTCATTCGCACTACTGATTATAGGAATCTCGAGCTTGAACCCATACAGGTCTCCACATGCACAACCAATGGGAACTGGTCTGGGACCACAAGAGCAACGATTAGCGCCGAATATCGGAGGGCGCGAGGTTCTCGGTGATCTACCTGTCGGGGACCATGCCGATGTCAAACGTGTCAGACGCTGACCGGCTTAACACTTTGTGGTCTGTACAGTACAGTATGAATAGCACAGAATTGAATGAGTGATATTTGATATTATATGGGCACGATCGGGGAAAAGAAAATACACCGGCGCAAAAGTGGTGTCAGGAACGCGTCGCGTCCGACCTACCCAAGTGGGCTCATTTTTAAAAAAGACAGTAGACATCTCACCTTTTCCTTCCACTCTTACCTTCTTTCGACATTATCCCTCCTTAGACAACTATCACCCCTCATTGCATTAATGCCTTCCACCCCAACCCAACTCAATGATGGCCGTGTTGGTTCGCGTATTGAAAACTACGCGGGCTTCTGGCAAAAAGACCTAACCAAGGAAGCTCAAGTCGACTCAAATACCCGCGTCGAAAATTATACCGACGTCGTAAATGGTACTGCTTGTCGGCATTTAGTACATGAGCGTACCACTGGCTGACTCACTTGTCTCTATCTAGGATACTATGACGGTGCAACCGAGCTTTATGAATACGGCTGGGCACAATCGTTCCACTTCTCGCGCTTTTACAAGGGTGAGGCCTTTGCGGCGTCCCTGGCTCGTCACGAGCACTATCTGGCCGCGCAAATGACCCTTCGTCCCGGGATGCGTGTCCTCGACGTTGGCTGTGGTGTTGGCGGCCCCGCCAGAGAGATTGCACGCTTCTCGGATGCGAACATCGTTGGCTTGAATAACAACGACTTTCAAATCGGTCGCGCTCGCCGCTATACCAAAGCTGCTGGTCTGGAGGATCAGGTCCAGTTCGTAAAAGGCGACTTTATGAAGCTTTCAGAGCAGTTTGGTGAAAATGCTTTCGATGCAGGTTCGTACCCTTCCTGTGAAATGCTTCCTCTACCTACGCACAATTGATGTGACGGTTATATTTTTTAGTCTATGCCATTGAAGCTACTGTTCACGCTCCCTCGTGGGAGGGTGTTTACGGTGAGATATTGAAGGTTCTTAAACCTGGAGGTGTAGTAAGTTCACACTCTTTGACATGGTGCCGAACGGAGAGGCTGACTTAGGACTCAGTTTGGTGTTTATGAGTGGTGTATGACGGAAAGTTGGGATCCCTCCATTCCAGAACACAAGGCTCTGGCTCACGAGATCGAGCTGGGCAATGGTATCCCTGAAATGCGTCCCTTATCCAAGGCAAGAGATGCCCTTAAAACAGTCGGCTTCCAAATAGAACATGAGGAGGACCTAGCTGAGCGTCCCGACCCTGTGCCATGGTACTATCCTCTCGAAGGTGACATCTTGAAGGCACAGACCGCTTGGGACTACTTCACCGTTTGGCGAATGAGTTGGTCCGGAAAATTGGTTACCCACAATGCCTTGCGCGTCCTTGAGCTCCTCCGGATCGTTCCCAAGGGCACGTGGGAGGTTGGTGAAACTTTACGCCTTGCTGGTGATGCACTGGTCAAGGGTGGCCAGACAAAGGCGAGTTTAGCCGGTTTTGTGACCATGTCGTTTTCTTATCAGTTCTCCAATGCAGCTTTTCACACCAATGTACCTTGTCATCGCACGGAAGCCCTAGGACGAGCAGTTGCGATGCCATACTCCATATCATACCATAACGATGCATGACTTTGTGCATTCATTAGCATTGTCACTTATCTTACAACCCGCGATGCTCACATTCAATTGGTACCAACTCCTTTGTATTTAAAGAGCTAGTACAAGAACAATGAAGAATGGAACTACTGGGCTAGCCTAATCTCACCCTTCCGTTCTACATGCGTGCCATTTGCTAAATCTCTCTTGCGCTTCGTGCATGCTCTTTCTCGACTCCACCCCAACTCATCCACGCGCTAAGGAACGCGTATAGCATACATGCGAGGTATTTATTCCACGAGGTATTTCTCTAAGCTTTCAGACCGAGGCGGTGCGAGTCCGCTGCAGTCCTGCAGCTAACACGCCTTCCACTGACGACGCTGATCTGACACTCTCCTTGACTCCAAAGCCCTTGCTTTCTAAGCCCTCCAACACCCCTCTCCACCAATTACATTGCTTGGTGATACCGTACTGTAAGGAAGCCCTGCGATGTGTAAAATGTCATGCACAGACATATTCCGCCATGTCAATACACATCAATACATGGCAGCCTCAAACCACCCCTGTGTCTCTTCTGTCTCTCGTTCTATCGTTCCCGTCTAAGTACTTAAAAAAATTTAAAACCCCTTGCATTTCTCTCTCAATAACCAAGTTCTGAGAGCTTCTCGTCTCTAAACCTTCTGTGTGATCTAGCAAAGTCTCTTATCAGTACCAAACTCCGTACATTGTGCCTCGTCGCCACATCTCCCCGGATCTCCCCCCTTGTCTCCTTGTCTACCACCTTCATTGGGTCGACAACCACAACCTCACAGTCCTATCTACAGTAAGTACAATACCCTTCATTCCGTCAGACCCCTCATTCTGTCAGTCACGCAGGCGTTCCCATCGGCTAAGTTCGGTACCCTCTCGCTTATCAACCAAACGTTGAAGACGTCCGAGTAGCCATCGCAACCCGTTGCATTTCTCGGGGATTACCCAAACTCCAACCAGCAAGAATCGGCAAGCATGACAAGAGGCGTATTTTCAACTTCATGGAAAACCACATTCCAAGCATCAGTAGTCTCGGAATATGTTAAGGATACTTATTAGATCTCATATACCAAATACAACAAGAAAAGGGTAAGAATTGGATGAGATATTCGAGGTGACCGAATAAGGGGTCTGACCGAATGATAGGTACGAACCGTACGATATAGTATACGGGCGATACTCTATTGCCTGTCAATTGCGTATCTCATATACAACCGTCAAGAAGCACTAGTGCCATTTCAAGACACTACAGTATACCGAGGCCCACAATTCGAATCCCCACGTAAACCAGGCAGGTGCCGCGGAGAGGATGTAAGAGCCGATTATAAAGGATAATGTGCCTCTACAGTTGGCTATCTTGAGACATCCTTGGTCTTTCCCCAGCCTTCCAGCTTCTTAGTTGTACGTTTTGTGCGATGTCTTCTGGTCCCGATTATGGGTTGCCTCCGGGTTTACCTGGCGGAGACCCGAACAATGTGTCGACAGTCCAGCAACATGCCTGGCTTCTATCTACTGCATTCTTGGTCGTACTTCCGCTGGGCGTCCTGATCCCCAGATACTTCCGTACATTTTCAACAAAGTCGGTGATTTCCACCACGCGACATGACTATGATACTGAATACCTTCAGGTGGTGGTTCGCCCATTGGATCTTGAATTCCCTCATTGCTTTCCCGCTGATCGTTGCCGGATGTATCAAGGGTATCCAAGCGGCGGGTGGTGGACCAATGGACCACCATGAGGTTTGGCAAGTTCCGTTGCAGCTCTCGTTTGTGACTCAGTGCAATGTGCAGAAAATCGGCACGACCATCTGCATTATATACTTGGCACAAATCGTCCTTGGTGCATTCATACACTTCATCCGCATCCCCTTCCCGCTTCTTGTCCGTCGGCCATTATCGAACTATGCCCACGCACTACTAGGCTTGATGATCCTTTCCATGTCTGCATATCAGGTCTGTCATCTGATGTGTATTATAAGACTCAGCAAAGCTGAAAGATCCTGGGCAGATTTACTATGGGATTTATACCGAATATCCACTCACAATCGGAGACACACCTCCGATTCCTCGATCTGTGAAACACGCTTGGCTGGCCTTCGTAATTGTAAGTCATATTTAAAGCTTGCTCGTGTTTTTAAGAGACCAATATAAGCACCGCTAGATTTTCTGGTCTTTATACGTCATTGGACTGTTGTTCCTCCCTCGCCAATATAAGCAGGAACAAAAACGCCACACACTGGCAGAGGATAAAGAGCAACGCCAAAGGTCATAAACTCTTTTGGCAGTCCAGAACGTTTTCAAAGGTCCAAACACGAATTGGGGTGATGTAGATACATATGAAATTCAGTATATGGTTATTGAACTTCCAATCTATGTGAGGAGGAAATCAACGGTCCGGCGAACGAAGTGCGATGGGGAGACCGCTTGTAACTGATAATGCAATAATGAATCAAACTCAAGGTCAATTAACTATGCCTACAAGTTCAAAAGTCTAATGGGATAAAAAGAGATGACCCGAACATCGATAAATTATCAGAAGAGCTAGGTAGATAGAGCACGAGCAAGGAAAAAAATTCTTGAGAGTGGCTAACATGGCGACGGGCCACTTGCTGTCGACAGCTACCGCCCTTAATCAGGGTGCAAGATAGCTACTGGAGCCACCGTACGGATACCGTAACGAGATGAGATTAACAAGGGGAGTGGCGAGATGCGAGCTGAAACCCTGAACCTGTTTGGAAGTGGACGCTTGTCCCATGGCAGGGGTTAGGTGGATTGGGAAGACCCGACTTGTTGATAAACAACAAACTCGGGGAAATGCGTAGACAAAAATATGGCACCGACGAGGAGCGAGCGTTGCTGGTGATGCAGTGATGCACTGGTCAAGGGTGGCCAGACAAAGGCGAGTTAGCCGTTGTAGTGACCAGGCGTTTTCTTATCAGTTCTCCGATGCGGCTTTTACACCAACCACATGACGCATAGTTGGGATTGTCTCTCGCGTTACCCAACTGAACGAGGCGTTCCTAGCATTATGATTCTTAGGACATATAAAGCCCAGCATGGCTGGTCTCGAGTGCGTGTTGCCATCATGCACCTCTCAGCCGCCACCGCCGCCACCATGTCGTCTCAATATTCAAGTCAGCAGCTGATCGCGACAGATGTTAAGGAAGCACAGTGATGGGAGTGACTTCGAGACATTCAAGGGCCCACCCTGTTTCGCAGGCCGATCCATCGGATCATCGAATGACTTCCGAGGAGACGTCCCGGGGGTCCCGGGGAACATTTGCTGTTTCATCTTCGCACATGACCAAATTTGGCATTATTTCTTGTTGCTTTGCACTGGAAGGTGCCCTCCACGTGCGTTGGACGTTCTTTTTTGCGAGTGCGAATAGCCTTACCGTTGCAGGTGCATATCACGCCCGCCAGTAAAGCTTCTGGCCGTTCTTAGAACCGAGAATGTCTGATAGATTGTTCTTGGCCCCGCCGGTCGTCTCACCTTCCACCTAACCAGTCATGAACTAAATCTACACGTGTTCAATATAATTATCCATGGTCTTGGCGCCATGGACGACATCAACATCAAGGATAAATGCAATGATGAGGTGGACATGCGTGGCACGAACCGTGATGGTAATAGCAACGTGGACGTCTGTACAACACCAGGGGGCCGAGGTGTTCTGACACACGGGTGGCTGCTGGCGGCGGACCCAACTCGAATAGCCCATCTGCCCTAAGATAGGACGTTCCAGCTCGGGACCACGAGCACTTTGCGGATTTCTATTATATTTGGCCTGCCTGTCGTGAGTCGTCCGGGTGAGCGACCAGTGACTGCCATCGCATTACGAGAATGTGCTCCAAGTACTGTGCACTTAGGAATTTAAAGGGGACTGAGAAATGACACCCTATATATACTGTAATTAGTATTCTACTGTATTGAGTGAAGGAGTTGTATGTAGCCAGATCTCTCATAGATCTCATGGCCAGCCGGAACCTCGGCCTCGGATAGGGTCACCGTGCCGTACGCCGGGATACGGGATTGTTTTTGCGTCATTACGCCGAGCTTCACAAATGGGGTCAGATTTTTAACGCGACCCCAGACAAGGTCAAATGCAGCAACCGCTTCATAGACGTACGCCTGAGGCTTAAGATGGCCCATGACTACAACCAGGATAAGTAGACGTTGGCGAAGGCTGATCTTAGAGCCCCAAGGGTGGCGCGAATCAGAATTCATGAATGTGTCGCTACTTGTAGGCTCTTGACTGGCACCTCGCATGTGTAGTGTACAAATCAGGAAAGCGTTCGTTACCTTCACGGAACGCTGGATCTGCCACCTGCTGGTGAGCCCGTTCTATTCTTCCGAGCCGAGTATAATAGGATGGCCGGGCCCTCACAGGCTGTGAAAATAGCCGCGCGTGGACAACCAGCTCCTTGCGGCTCCTTATGGAGACGAGATCCACAGATTCATACCCGCCATACCCGCGTCGACTAATGTTACGTAACCCGTCAACGAATTAATAGTCGAAGTGAGCCGAAAACTCTCAAACAGGCCAGACGACTGGCCAGAATGGGAAAAGGCCATCATTTCCGAGTTAGATCAGCTGGCGCACGGTACCTGGCAACAATGGAAGAAGCTGCTAACACCATTCCTATCGCCAACAAATGGGTATTGTTCCCTACCCATCATTCGGTTGGACCACTCATTCGGTCACCTCGAATATCTCGTCCAATCCTTACCCGTTTCTTGTTGTATTTGGTATATGACATCCAGTAAATATCCTAAACATAATCCGAGACTCCTGCTACCTGGAATATGGTTTTCCATGAAGTTGAAAATATGCCCTTGTCACGCTTGCCGATTCTTGCCAGTCCGAGGTCTGGGCCTTTTGTACTCCCCCGTCGGGTCCCCGACAAATGCAACGTTGCGGTGCTACTCGGACGTCTTCAACGTCTGGCTGATAAGCGAAACTAGGTGCCGAACTCAGTCGAATACAGTAGTGAAGATTGATGAGGGGTCTGACCCCTGACCGAATGATGGGGTTCATCCTAATTGTCCACCTTCCGTATACGTAGAGTACTCTATTGCCTGTCAATCGCCTATCTCGTCTACAACCGAGCTGAGGGCTCGAAGGAGAAGGTCGCTCGTCACATTGTTGCTTCCAAGGCTGTCCCCACCCCCATAACCTTCTCATAAATGTGTCAAATTCGAGCCGCTTCCCAACAATCCCTCTTGTCCGTCCAATATTCTGGGCTTTCTCAAACTCTGCCATGTCACTTGATGAAAAGGAAAAGGACTCGGTCATCCATGGATCAGCTTACACAGAGGATGAGGATGAGGAACGTCGCCTGATTCGCAAGTTGGACCTTCGTATCTTGCCCATTACCGCTCTCATGTATCTGTTCGCATGTCCGTACTACGGCCATTCTATATCAGTCTTCTGGACTAATTGTCACTACCGCAGACTTGGACAGAAGCAACCTGGGAAACGCTCGTCTACAGGGTCTGCCAAAAGATATCCTTGGTGGAGACCGTACGGGCAAGAGGTTCGACTGGGCCGTTTCCGTTTTCTTCTTCTCTTATGTGAGTTTTCCCATGCTTGCTCTTTTGAAAGGCTGAGCAACTTTGAATCTTATTCCAATCATCGTCAGATTTTATGCCAAGTGCCAGCCACCATCCTCGCCAAACTCAACCCCCCTCGACTTTGGTTAGGTTGTGCGGCTATTGGCTGGGGTATCTGTGCCACACTCATGGTAAGGCTCCATTTGACCACACTCAGAATTGATTTCGACCTTCGGAACCACATGTGTAGTCCACCTCATTCAACCAAGCCGGGCTCATGGTTGCCAGAATAGGCCTTGGCGTCTTCGAAGCAGGATTTGGTCCTGGTATCCCACTCTACTTTTGTACGCATCTGTCAAACATGTGTCACCCAGCTACGAAACCTTGACGCTCGTGTTACAGCATTATTCTACACGAGGCATGAACTAGGATTGCGGCTTGCCTACTGGTTCGGATTTGCTGCCGTAGCTGGCGCTTTTGGTGGCCTCATTGCCTTTGGTATACAACATGCTCACGTTGGGTTCGCAAATTGGCGTCTGCTTTTCATCGTTGAGGTTTGTTCTCGCGTCACCATGTATTCATTAGCAACTCTAACTGCTAGTAGGGTATTCCTGCAATCATTCTCGGTCTTGTCGCGATAGCCTTTCTCCCGAATCGACCTGAAGCGACAAGATTTTTGACAGAAGAAGAGCGGAAGATTGCCCTTGCTCGCTCCAATCGCGACACTAGCGGAGATATAGGGTATCATATCAACAAGAGTAAATAAATCTTCTCCTTCGTCTCCTGGAGTACTCGTTAATATTTTCCCAGGTCACATCGTTGATGCGTTCAAAGACTGGAGAGTGCGCATTTTCGGGAACAATGTGTTTGTAGCGATTTATAAAAGACCCTTTTTAGATTTATCTTGGCGGCGTGATCTATTTCGGAGCGAACGCCGCGCTTGCTTCTATCTCCGCATTTTTGCCCACCATAATAAAGTCCTTGGGATACAGTGCGTTTTTGGCCTTGTCATCCGCATGTCAATGTTAATAGTATTTCGTAGCTGACGCGCGTGCACAGTTACTAACCGTACCACCTTATGCAGTCACAGCTGTCGTGCTCATAATTACGTCGTGGTCATCAGATCGCCTTCTCACCCGCGGGCCTTTCATCATCGTCTCGAGCGCTATAGGTGGATTCGGGTACACGTACGTTCGTTTCGATACATGCGGTCCCTTGATACTGATTCATTATTACATCGTGGCAGCCTGCTACTCGCCGTCACACACCATCATCACGTGCGGTACTTCGCGACGTTCTGTATAGTCAGCGGCACGTACACGACAATCGGTCTCGTCATTGCATGGTGTGAGTGCCCAGGCTTGTCCACTCGATTGCGAGCGTTGCCTTCTGACAGGTGTGCCTAGATACTCATAACTTGGGTTCGGAAACCAAACGTGCCACGGGCACCCCGCTCTACATGGCTATTGGTCAATGCGGTAGTATCCTCGGATCGCATCTTTTCCCTCTTACTGAAGGACCACGGTACATGTAAGTTGTCTCTGGAAGCCAGGTCCAAGTAAGTTTGACTAATACACCTCATAGTAAAGGCTTTTCAGGCAAGTTGCCCCTACGGCAGCATCTGTTCTGCTCTACACACCTCTAACCCCATTTGTGCTAGTTCTGGCGGGGCTACTATTTCTCGGGACTATATGCACTTGCATCCTCACTGTATGCTATTCTCATTTCATGCGATTCACCTCGATGGTCATATGTATTGCTGCAGACTCACTACCGTCATGAAAATGCACGCCGTGATCGCGTGTACGGGAAGCCCGAACCTAATGCTCGGGTAGATATGTCAGTTCTTGCAGACAGGGTAAGTGCTATTGCTTTCTTGGAAATTATAAAAGTCACCAAGTTTATTGAACGTGACAGGCGCCTGAATTCCGCTACATTGCCTGACCTGTCCCTGATGACCAGAGAACACCACCAATTTTGTGCAATATGGAGACAGGGACTGGCGATTTTACTCCAATCTTGTTCTTTCTGGAATGTTATTTATATGTGCAATGCGAGTGATGCAAATTTAAACTCGAACTAGGCAAGAATTGATCACGAGCTGCTCACTGCATCGACTATGGATTTTTGAACGCGTTAACCACTTAGCGTCAGTTTACATATTATGGCACTTACTGTGAGGACTCTAAACACCTACGTTATATACTGTATATCCTTTTATTTGTATGTGACAATTCCCAGGTTCAAGTTCCCCAGGAGAGAGAAGGATTCGTTTTTGTCTTTGTCTGACAAACCCCGTGGTACCCACTACCCACGGGGGGGATTGTCCGGACGTTGTGAAAACACACAAGCTTCCAGTACATGTGCAGTGCAGGAGGCAGGCCAGATGGCATGAAAAAAATGCACCTCGAGGTAAAGAGCAAGCAAAGTACAATTGTACAGTAAGTGATCATATGTTCTGACATTTTTGTTCGTCCGAAATGCTCTTCATCCTCGGCCTCGCGCGGCCTTCTTGGCCCACGAGCCAGCTGCGAGTCCTGCATAAATTTTTGCAAGCGCCTGCCGTGATCTATTCGGTGCTAACCATGGGCCAACGACGAGATGAGACGGTGCGCGACCTTGATGTGTATTTCATTCGCAAGCTTGCCCAGAATATATGGCTTTATTATGCGGAGGTGGACGATTGGGTCGGTGACCAGCGTGAGGCGGTCTTACACGCCCTGCGCGGTACACCCGAGTAGTCCGCAGCAGCAGCCGTGATAATGGCATCCCACACGCGTTTTGCATCGGTGCGCACAGTGCTTTCTTTTTGGGGTTCCTGCACCCCCTACGGATGTTTTTCCTGACTCACTCCCATTTTCTGGTTTCTGGACAACAGAACACCGCGCCGACATAGCCTTGCAATGTGTGAAGTGGATTTGTGCTGGTGGCTTTTTCCGGGTGACGTCGATGGCAAGTTTAACAGGCTGAGCCTCAAATGTGGGTTTGCTACCTCGACTGGGGCACGGAAGAGGC
Organism: Lactifluus piperatus; assembly: GCA_003315875.1. Taxonomy (NCBI): domain Eukaryota; kingdom Fungi; phylum Basidiomycota; class Agaricomycetes; order Russulales; family Russulaceae; genus Lactifluus; species Lactifluus piperatus. The sequence continues at coordinate 14,578 of QFDX01000269.1, read as the reverse complement.
ATTAAATCTATGTTATCAGATTCCGGTGATCCAATTATTCTCCATAAACAGGGAAAGGCCACTGCATCACAGTAGCATACTCCACGCGGACACTGATCTGAGTTGATATGTGCTCGGCATCCCAGTTTTTGATGTTTTCTATTAGTATGCTACTCCTTTTTACATCTGTGTTTAATAAACTTTGAACGGCTGTTGCTCCTGCCAGCTACTAACACTTCGTATTGATACTGTCGAATTGCTTTTGTACTATACGCATACGCTCTATGATGTAGTATAATATTGGCCTGGTACCCAAAGCAGCTTCTATGAGATACGGTACCGGTTGAATAGGAAACTGGTCAGATGGAACGAAACGAATCATGATATGTGTGTCTGTGTTCTTCAAGTCTGAGTCGGACTACATCACCTCTCGTTCAACACCCCGTCTCGGGTTGTAGACCATATCGCGGTCTCCTTTGTATCCCAGCTATTGCTAGAGGTAGTAGTAATTAGGGTGAGCGACCGGAGCATCCACAGAAATGCCAACAGCATACCTTTGTTGTCATCCTTGAATAGAAGAGGTGCGCGGAGGCATACTCCTCACAGATACATAGCTCATCAATGATACCAATGCTGACATTATTTGAGCTGAGACTATGTATGAACAAATTTGACACCTTACCTTGCTAACAATCGGCCCTGCAGTCATGCTCCACTGAAATCAATGTTCACCAGAGTTCGGCGTAGTGTGCTTTGGTAGGGAAACCACCTCAGTGGCCTGAGGCAAGTATCGTCATGGATATTGAAGGCTACCTCCCTTCAGGCGGTGGTGTTACGTGTTGGCGCGAAGCCCGAAAGCGCGGGGGACCCTTCGTGGCTTCACAAGTCACAACGTCGGCAGAGCATCGTGTCGTCATATGCAGCTGGTCGAAGGCCGCGGAATCAAACGGGATGTAGACCATCACAGTTAATGTGTGGCGTAAGGTAGAGCAGATACATGCTCCCCGTCTGCGAAGCCAGTGATGCGTGCCATTGTCTGCGTGTGATGCGTATGATAGCTACCCCAGCAGAGCAAGTGTACAGCGTCACGTGTACAGCTTCTCCTAGGGTCAGGTCAGGGATTAGCGAGCCTGGTCTGTTTGACAAACTCTGATAAGTACGTATAGAGCCCTCAGTTGCTCCAGTTGTAGAAGTACTAGCTTTGTACTAACTAATTTCTAATCAGCCCACTCGAAGATCCGTTAGAAAGCTCCTAATCAAGCAATACTATTAGTAGGATTGCCCTCCGTCATCTTTCAGCCTCTTGCACCTCTCCTATCCCAGGTTATAGATCTGCAATGCGGAAAAATGTGTCAAAGGCTACCAGAAGGAATCGGGCACGCAAAAGGAAGGATGACATACCAGGCATACTGCTCACAACGGTCACTTCCTTGGGTGGTGGCCCGGGCCGTGTCACGATTGGAGCGCTCCCAAATGAAGTCCTCCTAATTGTCTTCTGTTTCTTCCAAGAGGATCGAACGTACCAGTTAGCCCATTCCCCATGGCAAGTGCTAGTGCAAATATGTCAAAGATGGCGGAATCTTGTATTTTCATCACCAATCCATCTCAATCTGCACCTTATCTGCACAGAAAGAACTCGTGTGAGGGAGATGTTGCACATCTGGCCGTCCTTGCCTATCGAAATAGTGCAGCTAAAAATCGGTGGTGATGTGGATAACATCATTGCTGCACTCGAGCACCGTGACCGTGTATGCGAGATTTACATTCCAAATATAAGCTATGAACCAGAGGGATTCACGACTGGCACACTGGCAGCGATGCAGGAAGCGTTCCTTGCACTGACGGTTCTCACTCTTTGGTCGCATCAACCAATTCCGACGCTTCCTGATACGTTCTTAGGTGGATCCGCCCCACACCTTCGATTCCTCTGGTTGACGGACATTCCATTTCCGGGATTACCTAAACTTCTATTGACTACCAATAATCTTGTTGAACTCCGCCTTTTATCGATACCACATACTGGTTACCTTTCACCCGAGACAATCGTCACAGCTCTCTCCAACTTGACTAGCCTGCAAACTCTTTCCATTGGATTTGCATCCCCGGCTTCTCGCCCTCAAAGTGCTCGACGTCCACCTCCACAAACACGCACTGTCCTCCCCTCTCTCACCTCCCTCGCGTTCCAAGGCGTTAGCGAATATCTTGAAGGCCTCATCAGCCTAATTGACGTTGATGCTCTTCAATTCCGACATGTGTTCATAATGTTCTTTAATCAGCTCATCTTCAACCTCGGACACCTCCCCCGGTTCATCTCTCACGCAGGGATGCTTGGGTCATCAAGCTATGCTGAGCTGGTCTTTCAAATTTCTAGCGTCAACTTCAAACTTTCACTTCAAGAGGTGGACAGTGTCAATCGATTGTTCAGTCTGGAAAATGGATGTGAAGAATTAGATTGGCAAGTGTCGTTTATCGCACAGATGTGTAACCAGTTTTCGTCCCTCCTTCCCACCATCGAGCAACTCGACATCATTGATAATTCCTTGCCCTCCCCTAATCCAATTTTGCACGATGTCGACATGGACAACATACAATGGCTGGAACTCTTCCAGCCGTTCATCGCTGTTCACACCCTGCGTATTTCCCGCCACTTCCAGTTCCTTATCATGTCAGCATTTCAAGATCTCACTGTGGAATCGGCCACAGAAGTCTTACCTGCACTCCAAAGCCTTTACCTAGCGGAGGATGAGCCATCTGGACCTGAGCGTCAAGACATTGAGCACTTCATCACTGCACGTCAGCATTCTCACCACCCTGTCGCTATCCATCGCTTGGAAAGGCCATTGGAGCATTGGTTTGGTGGACCTGGATAATAAGTGCTCTGTATTACTCACTTCCCAGTTCTTTGTATTGTCCATTAGTATGCTGCTCCATTTTTCGCCAGTTGTCTACGCTACGAATTTTCATTTCTTCTGCCTGTTACTGTCACTTCCTCGTACTATTGATATCGTTGAACTGCATTCGTACAATACTCAACATGCTCTCTGTAGCATAGCATTGATATCAGTATGAATGCAGGTGCTATGAAATACAGTACATCGACAGAAAGGGATAATCAACTCGAAATAATAATACTGTATGTGCATGTGTAGGGCCGTCGATAAACTAGCCAGTCACACTCCTTACTTCCAGTTGTTGTTATCCTCACCTCCCGCCCGTGCTCACATCTCCGCTCACTCTCAACTAGCAGACATGATGAGAGCGTTGTTTGTATTCTGACTACTAGTAGAGGTAATAGCACATTATTTATGTTCAGGCGAATACCCGAAACAAAGGCAAGGGGGATGGCCCCGCACCGTGGTGATACCCCGTGCCCTTCAGGCTCTCATTCTTGCCGTTGCTACCGCGAACTGCTCAATAGCCAGATATGGCTCCGAATATTCATGATCCATCCGTGGCCTTTGTCGTAGTTTCCACCCGCATGTCCTAAAGCAGGTGTTAATTCCCTATGTCAGGACAGTAATCGGCATCCAAAAGTCATCGCCATGGGCCGCCAGTCGTGCCGAGGATTGGGTACGGTGAGAGAGCTGCAACCACCTTGGTCACCTGCCGCAACGTCGTTTGTGGCTATTCAAGTGCTGAGGGAGGGCGGGTGATGATGTCGCAGAACGCCGCTGGGCGCATAGCATCAACGTCAATGCCCCCGTAAAGCGTGGTGAGGTGGTGATTGAGCGGCAGTGATGTGCGCGCGGCGCCTGCGATCAGCCTTGTATCACAGGCGCGGTGAACTCCCACCCTATGTTCCGTAAGGCACTTTTAATACCAGTCGTCGTCGGAACCAGATGTCGCAAGGTGGTGCAGAACGGAGACGGCCGTGCTTCAGGTTGGTGGTGCATACTGTGCACACCACATTCAAGGCGATGGGGGACGGCGTGGGTCATAGAGGTGTTACGCATCAATGGACAGGTAACCAGCAGCAAGCATGGGGGTGAGGATAAGTATTGCTAGGGTCGTTCCGGGTGACTCGGCGAGTATAGGGAACAACTGTTGGCTGCGGAGGCCAGCGAAGAAAGCAGCCACCTAAGGGCTCTCCTAGATGGCATGAAAAAATGCACCTCGAGGTAAAGAGCAAGCAAAGTTTGCACAGTAAGTGATCGTATGTTCTGACATTTTTGCTCGTCCGAAATGTACCCCTCTTCATAGCTTCATCCTCGGCCTCGCGCGGCCTTCTTGGCCCACGAGCCAGCTGCGAGTCCTGCATAAATTTTTGCAAGCGTGATCTATTCGGTGCTAACCATGACCAACGACGAGATGAGACGGTGCGTGACCTTGATGTGCATTTCATTCACAAGCTTGCCCAGAATCTATGGCTTTGTTATGCGGAGGTGGACGATTGGGTCGGTGACCTGCGTGGGGCGGTCTTGCCTGCCCTGCGTGATACACCTGCCGAAACCCGAGTAGTCCGCAGCATGGCAGCAGCAGCCGTGATAATGGCATCCCACACGCGTTTTGCATCGGTGCGCACAGTGCTTTCTTTTTTGGGTTCCTGCCAGTGTGCACCCACCTACAGATTATTTTTCCTGCCTCACTCCCCTTTTCTGGTTTCTGGACAACAGAACACTGCCACCGCGCCGACATAGCCTTGCAATGTGTGAAGTGGATTTGTGCTGGTGGCTTTCTGGGTGACGTCGATGGCAAGTTTGACAGGCTGAGCCTCAAATGTGGGCTTGCTACCTACCAACGGGGCACGGAAGTGGCATTAAATCTATGTTATCAGATTCCGTGATCCAATTGTTCTCCATAAACAGGGAAAGGCCACTACATCACATTAGCATGCTCCACGCGGACACTGATCTGAGTTGATATGTGCTCGGCATCCCTGTTCTTGGTGTTTTCTATTAGTATGCTACTCCTTATTACACCTGTGTTTAATAAACTTTGAACGGCTGTTGCTCCTGCTAGCTACTAACACTTCCTATTGATATTGTCGAATTGCTTTTGTACTATACGCATACCCTCTATGATGTAGTATAATATTGGCACGGGTACCCAAAGCAGCTTCTATGAGATATGGTACCGGTTGAATAGGAAACTGGTCAGATGCAGTGGAACGAATCGTGATATGTGTGTCTGCGTTCTTCAAGTCTGAGTCGGACTACATCACCTCTTGTTCGACACCCCGTCTCGGGTTGTAGACCATATCGCGGTCTCCTTTGTATCCCAGCTACTGCTAGAGGTAGTAGTAATTAGGGTGAGCGACCGGAGCATTCACAGAAATGCCAACTGCATACCTTTGTTGTCATCCTTAAATAGAAGAGGTGCGCGGAGGCATACTCCACACAAATACATATCTCATCAATGATATCAATACTGACATTATTTGAGCTGAGACTATGTATGAACAAATTTGACACTTTACCTTGCTAACAATCGGCCCTGCAGTCATGCTCCACTATAATCAACATTCACCAGAGTTCGACGTGGTGTGCATTAGTAGGGAAACCACCTCGGTGGCCTGAGGCGAGTATCGTCATGGATATTGAAGGCTACTTCCCTTCAGGCGGTGGCGTTACGTGTTGGCGCGAAGCCCGAAAGCGTGGGAGACCCTTCGGTGGCTTCACAACGTCGGCGGAACATCGTGTCGTCATATGCAACTTGTCGAAGGCCGGGGAAACAAACGGGATGTAGACCATCAAAGTTGATGTGTAGCGTAAGATAGAGCAGATACAGGCTCCCCGTCTGCGAAGCCAGTGATGCGTGCCATTGTCTGCGTGTGTTGCGTATGATAGCTACCCAGCAGAGCAGGTGTACAGCGTCACGTGTACAGCTTCTCCTGGGTGAGGGTGAGGGATGAGTGAGCCTGGTAAGCGCGCGCGGTAAGCCCCAACTCCCATTGCCCATTGTCAAATTGTTACTGCTGCTGTTTGACAATCTCTGATAAGTACGTATAGAGCCCTCAGTTGCCCCAGTTGTAGAAGCACTAGCATTGTACTAACTAATTTCTAATCAGCCCACTCACTCCGAGTCGAAGATCAAGATCCGTTAGTAAGCTCCTAATCAAGCAATACTATTAGGATCGCCCTCCTTCGACCTCTTGCACCTCTCCTACCCCAGGTTATAGGATCTGCAATGCGGAAAAAGGTGTCAAAGGCTATCAGAAGGGATCGGGTATGCAAAAGGAAGGATGACATACCAGGCATACTGCTCACAACGATCACTTCCTTGGGTCGTGTCACGATTGGAGCGCTCCCAAATGATGTCCTCCTAATTATCTTCTATTTCTTCCAAGATGGTCAAAGGTACACGATAGCCAAGGCCCCATGGCAAGTGCTAGTGCAAATATGTCAAAGATGGCGGAATCTCGTATTTGCATCACCAATCCATCTCAATCTGCACCTTTTTTGCACAGCAAGAACTCGTGCGAGGGAGATGTTGCACATCTGGCCATCCTTGCCTATCGAAATAGTGCAGACACCACTCGGTGGTGATGCGGATAACATCGTTGCTGCACTAGAGCACCGTGACCGTGTATGCCGGATTTACATTCCAAATATAAGCTCAGAACTGGAGCGATTCGCCACAGTGATGCAGGAAGCGTTCCCTGCACTGACGGATCTCATTCTTGGGTCGCATCAACCAATTCCGACACTTCCTGATACATTCTTAGGTGGATCCGCCCCAAACCTTCGAGACCTCTGGTTGACGCATATTCCATTTCTGGGATTACCTAAACTTCTTTTGACCACCAATAATCTTGTTAAACTCTGCCTTTTATCGATACCACATACTGGTTACCTTTCACCCGAGACGATCGTCACAGCTCTCTCCAACTTGACTAGCCTGCAAGAACTTACCATTGGATTTGCATCCCCGGCTTCTCGTCCTCAAAGTACTCGGCGTCCACCTCCACAGACACGCACTGTCCTCCCCTCTCTCACATACCTCCAGTTCCAAGGTGTTAGCGAATACATTGAATACCTCATCACCCTAATTGATATTGATGTTCTTCAATTCCGAGGTGTGCACATCCGATTCTTCAATCAGCTCATTTTCAACTTGGAACACCTCACCCGCTTCATCTCTTACACCGGGATGCTCGGGTCATCAGGCTATGCCAAGCTGATCCTTGAACATTCTAGAGTCAACTTCAGACTTTCACTTCAAGGGGTGGACAGTGTCGATCGATTCTTCACTCTGATAAATCAATGCGAAGGATTAGATTGGCAAGTGTCGTCTATTGCACAGATGTGTAACCAGTTCTCATTCCTCCTGTCCACCATCGAGCAACTCGACATCATTGACGATCGCAACCCCTTCAATCTACCCAATTTGCCTTTGAAGGTGGATATGGATAGCACACAATGGCTGGAACTCTTCCAGCCATTCATCGCTGTTCACACCCTGCGTATTTCCCACGACTTCCAGTCCCTTATTATATCGGCATTTCAAGAACTCACTGTGGAAATGGCCACAGAAGTCTTACCTACACTGCATAGTCTTTACCTAGAGCATGAGCCATCTGGACCTGAGCCTCAACAAATGGAGCGCTTTATCACTGCACGTCAGCATTCCCACCACCCTGTCGCTATCCACCGCTTGGAAAGGCCATTGCGGTACAGTGAACCTGGTCGATAGGTGCCTTGTATTCCTCACTCCCCAGTTCTTTGAATTGTCCATTAGTATGCTACTCCATTTTTCGCCAGTTGTCTATGCTACGAATGTTCATTTCTTCTGCTTGGTTACTAGTACCGTCTTTTCCTCATATTGATATTGTTGAACTGCATTCGTACAATACTCAACATGCTCTCCGTAGTATAGCATTGATATCAGTATTGCTATGAAATACAGTACATCGACAGAAAGGGTCCGGATAATCAACTCGAAACAATGATACTGTATGTATGCATATGTAGGGCTGTCGATAAACTAGCCAGTCACACTCCTTACTTCCAGTTGTTGTTATCCTCACCTCCCGCCGTACTCACAACTCCGCTCACTCTCAATTAGCAGACATGATGAGAACGTTGTTTGTATTCTGACTACTAGTAGAGGTAATAGCACATTATTTATGTTCAGCCTGAGGCGAATACCCGAAACAAAGGCAAGAGGGATGGCCCCGCACCGTGGTGATACCCCGTGCCCTTCAGGCTCTCATTCTTGCCGTTGCTACCGCCAACTGCTCAGTAGCCAGATATGGCTCCGAATATTCATGATCCATCCGTGGCCTTTGTCGTAGTTTCCACCCGCCTGTCCTAAAGCAAATGTTGGTTCCCCATGTCAGGACAGTAATCCGCGTCCAAAAGTCATCGCCATGGGCCGCCAGTCGTGCCGAAGATTGGGTACGGTGAGAGAGCTGCAACCACCTTGGTCACCTGCCGCAACGTCATTTGTGGCTATTCAAGTGCTGAGGGAGGGCGGGGTGTGATGTCGCAGAACGCCGCTGGGCGCGTAGCATCAACGTCGATGCCCCCTAAAGCATGGTGAGGTGGTGATTGAGCGACAGTGATGTGCGCGCGGCGCCTGCGATCAGCCTTGTATCACAAGCGCGGTGAACTCCCACCCTATGTCCCTTAAGGCACTTTTAATACCAGTCGTCGTCGGAACAGATGTTGCAAGGTGATGCAGAACGGAAACGGCCGTGCTTCGGTTGGTGGCGCATACTGTGCACACCACATTCAAGGCGATTAGGGACGCCGCGGGTCATAGAGGTGTTACGCATCAATGGACAGGTAACCAGCAGCAAGCATGGGGGTAAATATATGAAGGATAAGTATTGCTAGGGTTGTTCCCGGGCGAGTACAGGGAACGACTGTTGGCCGCGGAGGCCAGGGAAGAAAAGCCACCTAAGGGCTCTCCGTGTATTTTCAAGGAAAAGCGTCTCGTCCTTGGAAGGTGGCGGTGGCAAGGACTAGGAACTATGTGGATTGGGTCAGGCCGATGAGCGGGAATGATACCGGGACGGAGGCAAAGTAAGCAATCGGTGGGCGCGGGATCGCGCCAGTAAGCCATGAAATAACGTCCATGCCGTGCTCAAAGAAAGACGTGTCTTGAGAGGCTGACGCAAGTGGTTGAAGGTCTTCGTTGGCAATGGAATTGAGGAAAGGTTCAACGAAAGGACGATAAGTATCAAAGAGTGCTTGAAGCTCGTCAATGTAAGTCTCGTTGATGCCTTGTCCACCGACAAGCGCGAAAAGCGAGGCGTGGCCAGAAAGTGCCTCTGAGAGGAGGGAAGGGGTAGGGAGCTTGGGCGTGCCTTCCACGTTAAACTTCACGAGGATAGCATGTGCGACGTAGAACGCGGACAGGACCTTCTTGCGTGCCTCACGCTCATAGGAGGCGACGAGGGAGTGGATATCGATATTCGAGAGGAGTGTGATCGTAAAATGGGAGACAGCCTTAGGAGGACCGCGAGGCGGGCGGCGTGTTCGGGCGTATCCTCTGAGGTAGTACACACGCGTTCGGCAACGAAACCAAGGAAGCGCGCAAAAAATACTGTGGTGGGCCTCTGCCGTCTCATCGACAGACGTTTGGAGCATCATCTAGGGACTGTATGTGGGTAAACTCGTCTCTAAGAAGCTCTGCTACAATCCACTCGTCATAGCAAGTGGAGACAGTGATCGATGCTTTGAAGAAGAGTGAGCACCGAAGATTAAAAAAAAACAACAACGAAAGGCTATATGCGCACTTTAAGTTGGCCGACCTCAATAGCAAGTAGCCGAGAATAAACGGCCAAACCCCGCCAGCGTGCATTATTTTGTATATGAGGCGGAGGATGGGAAAGCAAAGAAGACCTAAAGCCCTAGTTAAAGAGTCTAAGGGGAATTGGGTAAGATGGGCCTTTGGTAGAGGTAGATTTTATAAGCGACGCACGACCTGCAAACACTGGCGACCACCCCCAACAAGGGAGGGACTGCGAGCCAGAGATAGCACCTATGAGGTCGCTATGTGGGGTTACAAAGTGGCCACGGGTTGCCTCGCTAAGCGTGCTACCAAGACTATACTGTATAAACTTGCTATGAGACACTATATCATATATGAAATTCCTCACGTGCTATGAACCAAAATTTGGTTTTGCTCAGTATGTTGACACACACCATCTACATCCTTAAGATATAGACTAGAGTCTTAGGTACAGTGTGCTATAGATAAAAGGTGATCCGGTGATCCCCTTCTTCCCTCTCCTCTCCTTCTACCACCCCACTCATTTCTCCATATGTAGCCAGATCTCTCATAGATCTCATGGCCAGTTGTCGGAACCTCAGATAGGTCTCCGTACCGTACGCCGGGTCGGGGATATGGGAACAGCTTCACAAATGGGGTCAGATTTTTAACGTGGCCCAGACAAGGTCAGATGAAGCAACCGCTTAATGTACTACAACCAAGATAAGTAGACGTTGGTGAAGGCTGATAAGAGAGCCCCAAGGGTGCCAGTGGCACGAATCAGAATCCATGGAAGTGAATGACGTGTCGCTGCTTGTAGGCCCGTGACCGGCACCTCGCATGTGTACAAATCGGGAAAGCGTTCGTTATCTTCATGGAGTGCTGGGAAATTGGATCTGCCGCCCTGCTGGTGAGCCCGCTCTATTCTTCCGAGTCGAGTATAATATCTGCTAGTAGGATGGCTGAGGCAGAGCCTTTACCGATGCATTTGCGCAAAAATAGAAGAGTGAAACGGCAACAGACGGCTCGGATCCGGTCGAGAAGGAGAAGGAGAAGATTGCTGGTCACATTGTTGCTCTTCCAAGGCAGAAAATTTAACAGCCAAGGAGTGACTCCACCCCCATAACCTTCTCATAAATGTGTCAAATTCGAGCCCTTCCCAACGATCCCTCTCGTTTGTCCATTCCAGGCTTTCTCATTTTCCGCCATGGCCCTTGATGAGAATTGCGATCTCAAACTCGACTCGGTTATCCGCGGATCAGCTGGCACAGAGGATGAGAATGAGGAACGTCGCCTGATTCGCAAGTTGGACCGTCGTATCTTACCCATTACCTGTCTCATGTACCTGTTCGCATGTCCGTACTACGGCCATTCTATGTCAGTCTTCTGGACTGATTGTCACTACCGCAGACTTGGACAGAAGCAATCTGGGAAACGCTCGTCTACAGGGCCTGCCAAAAGATGTCCTTGGTGGAGACCCTACTGGCAAGAGGTTTGACTGGGTCAATTCCGTTTTCTTCTTCTCTTATGTGAGTTTTCCCATGCTTGCTCTTTTGAAAGGCTGAGCAACTTTGAATCTTATTCCAACCATCGTCAGATTTTATGCCAAGTGCCAGCCACCATCCTTGCTAAACTCCTCCCCCCTCGGCTTTGGTTAGGTTGTGCGGCTGTCGGCTGGGGTATATGTTCCACGCTCATGGTAAGGCTCCATTTGATCACACTCAGAATTAATTTCGACCTTCGGAACCACATGTGTAGTCCACCTCATTCAACCAAGCCGGGCTCATGGTTGCCAGAATAGGCCTTGGCGTCTTCGAAGCAGGATTTGGTCCTGGTATCCCACTCTATTTTTGTAGGCATCTGTCAAACATGTGTCACCCAGCTACGAAACCTTGACGCTCGTGTTACAGCATTATTCTACACGAAGCATGAGCTAGGATTGCGGCTTGCCTACTGGTTCGGATTTGCTGCCGTAGCTGGCGCTTTTGGTGGCCTCATTGCCTTTGGTATACAACATGCTCACGTTGGGTTCGCAAATTGGCGTCTGCTTTTCATCGTTGAGGTTTGTTCTCGCGTCACCATGTATTAATTAGCAACTCTAACTGCTAGTAGGGTATTCCTGCAATCATTCTCGGTCTTGTCGCGATAGCCTTTCTCCCGAATCGACCTGAAACGACAAGATTTTTGACAGAAGAAGAGCGGAAGATTGCCCTTGCTCGCTCCAATCGCGACACTAGCGGAGATATAGGGTATCATATCAACAAGAGTAAATAAATCTTCTCCTTCGTCTCCTGGAGTACCCGTTAATATTTTCCCAGGTCACATCGTTGATGCGTTCAAAGACTGGAGAGTGCGCATTTTCGGGAACAATGTGCTTGTAGCGATTTATAAAAGTCCCTTTTTAGATTTATCTTGGCGGCGTGATCTATTTCGGAGCAAACGCCGCGCTTGCTTCTATCTCCGCATTTTTGCCCACCATAATAAAGACCTTCGGATACAGTGCGTTTTTGGCCTTGTCACCCGCACGTCATTGTTAATAGCATTCCGCAGCTAACGCGCGTGCGCAGTTACTAACCGTACCACCTTATGCAGTCACAGCTGTCGTGATCACAATTTCGTCGTGGTCATCAGATCGCCTTCTCATCCGCGGGCCTTTCATCACCGTCTCGAGCGCTATAGGCGGAGTCGGATACACGTACGTTCGTTTCAATACATGCGGTCCCTTGATACTGATTCATTATTACATCGTGGCAGCCTGCTACTCACCGTCGCACACAACCATCACGTGCGGTACTTCGCGACGTTCTGTATAGTCAGCGGCACGTACACGACAATCGGTCTCGTCATTGCCTGGTGTAAGCGCCGGGTTTGTCCGCTCGATCGCGATCGTTCTCTTCTGACAGGCGTGCCTAGATGCTCATAACTTGGGTTCCGAAACCAAACGTGCCACGGGCACCCCGCTCTACATGGCTATTGGTCAATGCGGTAGTATCCTCGGATCGCATCTTTTCCCTGCTGCTGAAGGACCACGATACATGTGAGTTGTCTGGTCTCTGGAAGCCAGGTCCAAGTTTGACTAATACATCTCATATAGTAAAGGCTTTTCAGGCAAGTTGCCCTACGGCAGCACATGTTCTGCTCTACACACCTCTAACCCCATTTGTGCTAGTTCTGACGGGGTCACTATTTCTCGGAACTGTATGCTCTTGCATCCTCACTGTATGCCATTCTCATTTCATGCGATCCACCTCGATGGTCATATGTATTGTTACAGGCTCACTATCGTCATGAAAATGCACGCCGTGATCGCGTGTACGGGAAGCCCTTACCTAATGCTCGGGTAGATACGTCAGATCTTGCAGACAGGGTAAGTGCTATCGCTTTCCTTGAAATTATAAAAAATACCAAGTCTATTGAACATGACAGGCGCCTGGATTCCGCTACGTTGCCTGACCTATTCCTGATGACCAGAGAACAGCACAAATTTTGTGCAATATGCAGCCATGGACTGGCAATCTTACTCCAATTTTGTTATTTTTCGAATGATGCTATTTATGGGTGCAATGCGAGTTGATGCAAATCAAAACTCGGCAAAGAATTGATCACGAGCTGCTAGCTGCATCGACTATGTATCTCTTGAATGCGTTAACCACTTAGCGTCCGTTTACATACTACGGCACTTACTGTAATGACTCTAAACACCTACGTTATATGTGACTGCTCGCCTGTCCTTGCCCGCTGCTGTCTTGCCGTAGTCAGGCTTCCAGTCCGTGGGATCTGATAGTCGCGCGGCTAGCCCCAAATTTACCGTGGTGCGCAGTCACTCTTTTCGGCGACAAGTTCGGGGTATGTAATGTACCTGTTACCTTCCCCCGGATGAACGACATTTTCGCAACCGAATACGGCGCTTCTGTCCTTGGTTGTGAGCAACAAAAAATTCAAGATTCCTCATGTCATATCTCGCAAGTTATATCTTTTTTTTCTTTCTTTGTAGTCGGCATTTCAATGTCACCTTAATCGTTAACATGTTAACACGTTAACGGTTTTGCACCTTTACACCCGTTTTCTCAAAAGAAGGGGTTTGGCGGGTGGCGGCCCGATTCGCTGCGCTCACGACGGATGTGTAAGTAAGCAGATCGTTATGAGGGTTCAGGGCTCTTTTATATATCCTTTTGTTTGTACGTGACAACTTCCAGGTTCAAGTTCCCCAAGAGATAGAGAAGGCTTTTTTTATTGGTCTTTTATCTGACAAATCCCGTGGTCCCCGCGGGGGGTTGTCTAGATTTTGTAAAAACACGCAAGCTTGTGACAGTTAACTAGTACATGTGCTGTGCAGGAGGCAGGCCAGATGACGTGAAAATAAATCACCTCGAGGTAAAAAAGCAAGGAAAGTTTGTACAGCAAGTGATCGAAAGTTCAAGGGACCACAAGGTACAGTACTGTACAATCTAGGTTTTTTTTTTTTGTGAGAACTGACTATTTCTTTTCAATTTCGCTTGTTGCATCATGGCTGCGGGATGCTACCTACAAACGTGGGGGCCCTTAGATCTTGCCAAGTCACCACATATACTGTACCGCGCTTTTGCTAACCAAAAAAAAAAATAGCACATGGTCACCACCAGATGTTTGAACTCTATGGTTACCTCCTACCCCATGCTACACCCTCCAGCCGTCCTGTAATAATTGTTTGCTAGGGCGACGCCGCAGCACCGAAGTACTGTAGTTTATTCGAACTAAGCAAGAAGCAAGAACAATAATCATCTCGAATGCGAAACTCTAAAAAAAATAAAATAGCAGGTAGGCTGACTGCATGGTGAAAGCCTCGGGGCCCACCGGGGCCCCTCATCCACCTAGATATCTCCATCAAATAATAGATGGAATCAGAAGGTTTCCAGGAAAGAACGTGCGCTAACATCGCTGCGGGGTTGCACTTCGGTTGCGG
>QFDX01000268.1:3921-14691 GCA_003315875.1 Lactifluus piperatus | reverse complement strand
CTCTTGCGAGAGGAGGGTAACCCCTACCGCACCAGGCAGCCCCTGTGAGCCAGAAGACGAGCCATCCCTCGCCACTGTGCAACAGGGGCTCCCGAGTTTGGTAGGATCGGGATGGCAAGTGGTATCAGAGATGGTCCGCCCGTGCGGACTGATGACGCCACACCCGCGAGATGGCTACCACGCCACGCCCACAATGACCACCATGCCACGCCCGCAGGGACCACCTCGCCACACCCACGGGGACCATCATGCCACGCCCATGGGGACCACTACACCACGCCCGGGTGGCAAGCTGACGTCGAGCGGGCACACGCGGATGGCGAGCAGGCACGTGCAGATGGTAAGCCGATGCCGAGCGAGCACACATGGATGGCGAGCCCGGCACACGCGGGTGGCAAGCCGACGTCGAGCGAGTACATGGATGGCAAGCCGATGTCGAGCAGACGGAAGATGGCATGAACTTCTATTACAATATGTAGTTTAGTAATGTTATAGTATCTACTCTTTGGACTACAACTTGTCAACAAGCTTTTTCTCACATCGAACCGTGATAAGATCTCTGTCATTACAAAACTAGAGACAGTGATCCAATGATAGTGTTGTAGCCATTACTGATCTACCCGAGTGACACCCTAACTGAAGTGGGAGCGGATGCGACGACCCGGAATCCGAGAGTCGGATTATCATCATCCGGCGGCCGGATTCTGGGTATACGCGTCGGGGTGAGCAGAGATTCGACTACGGCTTACCCGATCGAACTTGAATCGCTGCTCGTTAGGTTGAAACTCAGATGAATCTGGTAGTGGCTGGTATGGTTTATTGGTTGGAGATCGCGTGCTAGGTGTGGGTGGGCGGGCGAAAAATAAATCTTGTGAGCGAGAAAGGCGATTCGAGCGTGAAACTCGAATTTTCAGGAATCGTCGTCCTTTGTGCTCGACGAGGACAAGTGACGCGAGGTCACATGACCTTATCACTAATCTGTCATCATGTTACAAAACGGCGGTACACTACTCTCGCGCGCTCGACGTCTACCTTCAAGAAAAGTCCAAAAAATTCCGAAAAAGCTCTGAAAGTCCACAAGAAATTTGTGAACTTCCTGATGTGGTTTACTTCCATTGCTTGACGCACCATCACGGACAATCACGTCCATCAGCGGTACTGGCAGCCTCTGAGGGATATGTTGAGTTCGAGTTCGTGGTCAATGAATGGCAAGATCACTTATGGCTGAGAGATTGAGGATAGAATTGAAGTACCTAAGATATGTACATGTACCAGTCATGAACGTGTGAACCTCGCAGGAGAGAGATGAGGAACGCGGTGGCTTACATATATATTCCGCAGAGCGCGGGCCCAAGTTAGTATCCGGCAGTGACATGGCAAGCTCGACCAGCGAGAGTAAAGAATACCAAGTCCACGCTTTCCTAAGACAGCTGAGAGAAGAACTGTAAGGTCGGAATGGAGATTATATAGCACATAAATAGACACCAGTGTCACAGCGGTAACTATGAATTGCGTTGACAATCAGACTGAAAACACCACATCAATAAAATGTGGAACATAACAGAGTGACAGGCCGTTATTACTATGTGGAGGCCCAGGAACGCCAACCGCAGCAGTATGACGGGATTGCTATTTGTAGGCCATTGGTGCCGAGCTGTCCTGGTAAACTCAAAGGAGGCATCGCACTGCATGTAGGTGACCTCACCGCATCCTTTCTAGTTTAGCCTTACCACTCTTCTACACCTACGATATCTCGAATGGTAGATCGTGGATCCTCGCGTTCAAGATCCCGGTCAAAGGTCATCCATCCTTCCTGTGCCAACGTCCAGGATTTATACCAACTTAGTTCCCTTTAAGTTTCCTCAAGACCGACTCCTCCCAGTCGCCCCATCTGAAAACATCGCTGGCCGTATTTAGGCCTGATACATTTGCCGCTCAGGCAGGCTCCACGACATCGACCTAAACAATGTAGTACCCCTGCTACGTACCATGACGTAGCTACACTACCAAATGCCGACATCGCCACTATGGACGAAGGGCTTGCTGATCCAATTTATTATCGTCGCTTATCAAGCGGTAACAAATTGGTCGTTGTACACTTCATGAGCCCTGAAGTGGGATGGTCCGGAGCTCTTGGTTGCTTTTAGCGTTGGTCCAACCTTACTATATAAAGCAATAGAGAGGAAGAGTGGTTATTCGTTTTTTTCATCGACCGACGCTGTGGACGCGTCATCTTGATGTCCCAATCAGCAAGACCCCATAGCACTTCCTTAGGACTATCTGTTATGGACTTTCGTCAATATGCGCTAGCACCACCCTTCCCACAAGAGATGCCTGCCCGTCTTCTATTGGCCTTCATTTGTGCGAGAGGTTAACAAGATGCTCTATCGACCCCGATCTGGCCCCTTCCTGATGACGATTTATCCGTCCAGACAGATATAACGTCCCCAGAGGATGTAATCGCTTCTGACTCGGCGTCTGGCCGATTCGCCTGAAATGTCCCCAACGTTGGTATGCTTACCGATACAGCCGGCTGAGCAGCGTTTTGTTCACGGAGGTTCAACACGAGCCGGGATACAAGGGTGGTGGAGAGCCTATACATAGAAATTAGCAATCGGGCTGAAGCAGAGATGTAATGACACCACAGGCGGTGTCGACACAGACACATTCGTTAGCGTTGCAGTTGAATTCTTTAGTAGAGGCTGTGTTCGATGAAAATAGGGTCAGAAAACTGGACCTTAACAATAATCCATGACGACGAACAGGGGCAAACTAGGGAAGACATAGACTGAATATCAGGAAGCTGGTGATGGAATGTTGACGCACCGCAAGCGCTAAGATGTTGACAAGACTCATGACGAAGAGTGCCCTTTAAGGTTTAGTGAGCATCTCGTCGACGAATTGACAGAATTGTTCGTACGAGAAGTACATGGCACCTTTGATGGATGATGAGGTTTGGTGAGCAGGATAATCAATTCGACGCACCATCGCGGACGATTAAATTCACTAGGGGGATGCCTCTCCCATATGTCAAGGCCCTGTACATAGTGAGGGTGAATATTGTAATATCGAAAAAGAGCGATCCCGTCCACGCTAGAGCGCCATCTATTTAATAGAGTTATTGGAGCTACAGTGGCTGTTACCGAACAACTTACGCAGACCCCTAAAAACAAAGACGTCATAAGTCGTAAGGATGTTAAACCATCACGCAGGATCGGTCACGTACGCTATAGGTGGGGTCAACTGGCTACATCCACGAATGCTGGACATGACCACGGCCGTTTCACCTCCGTCGTGATGGCCTGTGGCCAAAAAAAACTTCCAAGCATGATAAGACTCGAATACACATACTTAGCGGTCAATGGAAAGAAGACATACCGATGCATTCGTAATCCCCGCGAAGGCAACCACGACGAGAAGTACCAGAATACGGGTGCTTTTTCCATACAACGCATAGACACGGACTAAGCAGAGGACTTCGTGTCGATTCCGAGTCAGGGCAGGTGAGACGAAAACGAAACGATTTAGGACGTACCATCAGCGAGAATCTGCATTATCAACACAAGGACCTTGCGATACTCATGTAGACTATGACAGCTAAGTATAATATCTGATGAGCATTTATCATCAGGGGTGGGTACGTTGACTTACAACTGTGCTCGGTCAACCTCAGGTAGAGCTGACAGTATTTAAGATGATGAACGCACTGCAAAGCGAACCGGAAGGAAATATGATATTACAGACGGAATGTGTCCGAATACAGTGATGTAGCGATTGAGAAAGCAGGCTAGTGTAAACCAATTTTGTTCGTTGTGAGGAGGCCAGAGGAACTGGATTTCCCGAGGTAAAGTGAGCGCGTAGTCATAGTACACCAGCACTAGAAACGACACTGAGTTTGCATTTGAGGACAAGGAGTGATTATCTTACCTAAAGCTGAGAGATTGACTATGGAGTTGATGTATCTAAGATAAGTGCGAGTCAATGATCGAGCGAAGTACGTGGGATAAAGGGCCCATGGTGGCTTACACATATTCCGCAGCGTGTGGGCCGAGGTCAATGTCCGCCGGGGACATGATCAACTCAACAAAAGAGTCAATGAGGTCCACCTATTCCTTGAAGGAGCAGATCTACAAGACTACTAGCAGAGTGGACTTTATATACTACGTTCATGCGTCGGAATGCGCGTGGGAGTAGTAACCACGGATGTGCGTTTACTTTGATGGGTTGGGCTACACCCACGACATCTGTACTTAAAAGGGGTAAAGTCCATGGATTGGGCGCGGGTCGGGTGGAATACATGACAGAGGCGACATGATGGGATCGTTTTCAAGGCGTCTCGGCGCTGTGTTGTCCTGGTAAACCCCAGAATCGAAACGTCGTTGCTAGGAGCGATTTGACCGTACCGTACGTGACCGCGGGGAAGCGCCTCGAGTTTGCCCCGGGCTGTGCGATAGGTAGGGCGTGCCTCATTAGTTATACTATAGTCGCCGAACACACAGCTGTTATGGCCAAGAGGGGATGGCTTATCATCGGTTTCTATTGCCGTCACCATCGTTATCGACTGCAGAACAGAGAGCATGGGATACATGCGCTGCAGAATGGTCATTGTTTGCGACAGCCATTGGGTCGATACTGTACTCGAGGCTAGGATTGGGCCGTGAACCGTGCATCCCGAGGTTGCTGTACATTCAATTCATCAATAAGCATAGCGAGAATTGATTCCGAGTTACCCTGGTAATGCCAAATGCCGCGCGCGCTCGGCAAGAGTTCCTGCAAGGGGATCCACCTGCCAATGTTGTGAAACAGGGAACAGGGGTGAGTAAATTAATTGGGCTTAACGACGAGAATATTACCATCAGCGCCTAATCGCCGGGTACGCTTCACTGGGCCGGTTTGACCAACCCCGAACCCGGGCCGTGGGCTGCCATGCCCGTGGCTCGACAATAGCTAGCATTCATCTGTACTCTGTCGATTACGACGTTTTCCTGCCCAAGCTTCTGGGAGACGACGCTATTCTCCAATATTTCAAGGTGGCTCAAGCATGTACGTTGTTAGGGCAGATATGGACCCAACCCCACGCCTACGGTACATCCGGAACAACCCGAAAAGTGTCACGATACGTTGAAGTCCCTGCTTACTTCTTCTCATGCCCCATCCGCCTCGCCCAGTCCTGCTGTATACGAGAATGGAGCCTTTGTCTCGGATAGCACGTTATAGAAGTATGTAGTAAGTGCGTAGTAAGTGCATATAATGAAGCAATAGATATCAACGTAAGGTGATTCGTGAATGCGTGCCTGATATTCTCCACGCTGCCCGTCCATCAGCGCTCTTCATACAAGATACTGGGACACGAACTGGTGTTGATTTCATGTCCGCTTAAGCATCCGACGTTTCTGTGGTGGCCCTGGGCGATGTTTGAAACGTCATTCGTTCATCATGATCGCTTGCGGTCTGCACATCATTCAGACAACGTTCTGTAGTTGCTATGGAGATATGATAAAGCCTAGGCATAGCCCATGCTCCGGTCTGAATTGTTTCATGCATTTTGCCTCATTCTATTCAGAGTTTATTGAGCAAGATTTCTTCCCTGGGTTTGCCAGTGTGACTCGGATGTGGTCAGAACTTGTAGAGAGTATTTACTAGCATCATCTAGTCCTTTTCTCATCTGGCCTCTTAATGACAGCGGAGCGCTGTAATTCACTCCCATTTCTAACCAAGCGTGGTAAGTAAAGCTAGTAAAGTACCGCACACCGCTGCTGACCCACGGTTTACAAATCGCTCATTTGGGAGCTTCGATTGAATCGGGGGCAGACTTCTGCCCCAGCGCCTCAGGCGTTGGAGTGTCAAGCGCTCAAGCTCTATTATGATTTCCGCAAATTTCAAGTGTTTTTAGGGAACAAGACGGAGATATAAGGCGGAGTGATATGATTACTAAAACGTATATGCCGTGCCCCAAAAATTTAAAGGAAGTCTGGTCCGATTTTCACAGATTGCTTATTCTGGTTCTGCTGGGGCCACGGGGCCAAAAAAGGCAATGTAGTTGCTCATTTGAGGCTACAGTACTCCGTCATTTGTTTGTTCTGTAATGGGATGTAACTTACAACACAGTAGGCATCATTTTTGGGGCCTGAATACAAAGTCACATGTTATTACAAGGTTTCGAATTGTCGGTGCTAAAGCTACTGTAAAGCTAAAGCGTGACTCAAGTTCGCGTTAATGGGAATGGGAACGTTCTTGTCAAGCGGTCTCAGATCCGCGTTAAGGAACTGTTATTGGAAATCCGGCTAACCTGTCAAGCGGTCTAGCGCGGGGTACGAACGATACGAAAAATCGTAAGCGATACGAAGTAATGAAACGCTACTGACCTCAGATCCGTGTTAAGCCTAGCTACTATACTGGAGGAAGATGACAATGAAGGACATCTCGAACACGTAAAAGGAAAGTACCGTATGCAAACATGAAATCGCATCGGATCGTTACTCCAACAGTTCTCATATTTCCAAGAGGCGTATTCGACGTAGACGATACTTTTGACAAGACGGAGCGCCTACTGACCCTACACGAATATCCACCGCATCTTCTTATAACATACGAATACGGACAATCGCGGCCCAGTGCAACCGAGAGAAGCCGAAGGATGGGACAAGATTGAAGTGGGAGCTTAGCGACATGGAGACACCGATGGAGCAGCCCTCTAACTCTATTCGCTCTTTTGGCCACGTCATGCGACCCGGCCGTCCCTTCGTCATTTGAGTTATGCATCCCCTTTTTATAGCAGCACCGATGTGGCTCTGTATCCAGCCGAAGCTCTTCTTGCCCACTCCATGTCGACGACCACCTTCAGTTATGAGTTCAAATATGAGGCCTTCAGTGGCAAAGTGACCTTCCCTACAGGCATCTTCATTGATGGTCAGTTCTCCGCCGGCTTCAATGGCACCACTATCAAGTAAGCAGTCACTTTTCTCCTACGCGGAGCAATGTGATTTTACTCATTTTCATTTTCTAACCTCTTCATAGTGTCGTCAATCCTTGTGAGCTGACATTACTGCAGGAATTTACAGATGAAGTTCTGATCATTGTTCAGCTACCGGAGACGTCATCGCCTCCGTCGCAGAGGGTACAGCAAAAGATGTCGACCGCGCTGTTGAGGCCGCTCATCGCGCCTTTGAAAAATTATGGGGTCTCAAAGTCCCTGGGGCAGAGCGCGGAAAGCTCCTTAACAGGCTAGCGGACCTCATAGAGAAGCACTCTGACGAATTGGCGGCGTTGGAAGCACTCGATAATGGCAAGACCTTCAACTGGGCCAAGGCCGCGGATCTGGAAATGTCGATCAGCACGATTCGGTACTACGCCGGTTGGGCGGACAAGATCCATGGGCAGGTGATCGAAACACATGAGGACAAACTTGCGTACACTCGGCACGAACCATTTGGCGTTGTGGGGCAGATCATCCCTTGGAACTTCCCTCGTATGTAAAGTACTCACTGCGATCAAATGGCTCTTACCACTATTGGGCAGTGATGATGATGGCCTGGAAGCTCGGACCAGCCCTCGCGACGGGCAACTGCATAGTATTCAAGCCGTCAGAAGTCACCCCTCTGACTGCGCTCCGAATGTGTTCGCTTATAAATGAGGCTGGCTTCCCGCCTGGTGTGGTCAATGTTGTTACTGGTTATGGCGACACCGTTGGCCAGGCCATCTCCTCACATATGAGGATTGATAAGGTGGCATTCACGGGTTCTACGTTGGTTGGACGCAAGATTATGGAAGCGGCAGCAAAGTCCAATCTGAAGAACGTTACTCTTGAGCTGGGTGGAAAGTCCCCAAACATCATTCTAAACGACGCGGACCTCGACCAGGCTGTTAATTGGGCCTCTCATGGCATCTAGTATGTACTTACGTGATTGGCCGACTCATCGCTGTTTCATGTTGCTCATTGTGGATGTTATCAGCTGGAACCACGGCCAGTGCTGCTGTGCTGGCTCGCGTATATTTGTCCAATCGGGAATCTACGATGAGTTCCTGAGGCGCTTCACTTCCAAGTCACAGTCGATCAACCTCGGTGATCCGTTCGCAAGTGAATCATACCAAGGTCCCCAAGTTTCTCAGGTCCAATTTGATGTGCGCACCCTTCTCTCTCTCGCTTCATAGCACTTACATAAAAATAATGAAGCGTATCATGGACTACATCAATTCAGGCAAGCAGCAAGGTGCCAGGGTGCACCTCGGTGGCGAGCGTCATGGCGAAAAGGGCTACTGGATCCAGCCGACGATCTTCACCGACACCAGACCGGATATGCGCATCGTCAAGGAGGAGATCTTCGGACCCGTCGGTGTTATCATCAAGTTTGAGGACGAGGAAGATGTCCTACGCCAGGCAAACGACACCATGTATGGCCTCGCGGCAGCGGTGTTCACCAAAGACATCATGCGCGGAATCAAGTTCGCGCACAAATTGCACGCGGGCACGGCGTGGATCAACTGCGTCAACTCACTGCATCCGAACGTGCCCTTTGGAGGGTACAAACAGTCCGGCGTCGGGCGCGAGCTTGGCGAATATGCGCTCAATAAGTGCGTTCTGTGCTTTCTTAGTCCGCGGTAGGCTGATCCCCTATGCGTTTTCCCTAATACCAGCTACACCAACGTTAAAGCCGTTCATGTTAACCTCGGCGAATGTCTCTGAGCGAAGGAACAGGGGGAAAAGTGGGGGAACCCTACTCGGATAAATCCAAAATATGCGTCAGCGTATCAATGGTTGCAGTGACTGGGGGCAGAATGTCTTACAAAGCTCGAGATTGTAAATTGTAATACTCTTAACTCCGCTTTCACCTGTCAAGGCCATGAATGAATGTCATCCCTACCGTACCCCACTGATTGATATTGATATTGGACGCTATCGACGTTGACAATGGAATGGAATGTGCACGCGAGAAGTGCCCAGCCCAGGGAACAACGCTATCTAAGCACCATCTGTCCGACGAAAAAAAAAAGTAAATGAAAAATGAAAAATGAAAGGAAAAAAGGTCAAACTCCTTAGGATTCTAGCAGTGAACGTGCACTAGCTACATATAGCGTACTTGCCTGAAACAAGTGCACAGCACCACCATACAATGGATAGATAAATGCACCATCAAGGGGTTGTAGCTCGGTAGGCAATAACAGCTCAGGCCGCTCAGGGTTGCCAACGAGGTAGTCGTGGAAATAAGCGCCAAGAAGTGACTTTGATGGCGGTCGTCATAGCTAGCCGGGCTCAATCTTTGTTTGTTTGTGCATTTCTGGCATTCAGCGCTTTTCTTTGTGGCTTGTGCCGACACGACCCTAAGCTTATCGATATCATATCGAATCTGCTTCGGCTATATATGCGACCCTCTGTTCCGCATGAGCCCTTTTTCCCCCTACGGTACCTGTATAAAAACGGGACAAGACATCTCTACAGTGCGTTGTCTTCCGTCCTCTCTACTCCATTCTACCTTTACAGGCACTCCTTTCTCAAATATCCTACTGCCGCCACGCGCCTGAATGATGCGATCCATGCGCCCGAGACAACCGACTCAGCGATCTGAGGCTTTCTTTCCACGACCACCACGAGTCTCAGTGGTCATTAAGCTTTACGACAATTCCTCTCCCCTCCTCCCATGTGAACGGCAAGGCGCGTGTTGCTATCAAGAAAGAAAATTTAACGTACCACTCGGTCGTTGCAGTGACCCCCCAACGGGCCCCGACCCTTGATTGGATTGCGGATCAACCTTCGACTTCGAGTCACGCCACAATTCTCCGAGAAAGACCCATAATAGCCTAACCCACTGCCGGATCGATCACTGATCCATGCCTGACTCTCGCGTTTGCAATTGAATCCAGCACACCTTGGAAGAGCTTTCATACTGTATATCGTTCAGTTGGCAGTGATGCGGTGTCTAATTTGTAAGGACGTCACTCACCCTATTAGTGCCCTCCAAGAACCATGCCCGTGGCTGGTATGCGGCTATTGCCGTAGTCTATTTTCTATGTGCTCGTCGATCACCTTTCGCGGGACATCTTTTATCGTCCGTGACATCTGCAGATAAAATGTTTCATCCAATGAGAATCATAGCTGGCATTGGCCTCTACCGTAGCCAGAATCAATTTTGTGGCCACACTATTTCTTTTGTGGCGGTGTTAAGAACACACATATATATCCACGAGGAGAGTTGGAACTGTGTGCGGTGCATACATATGCATAGTACTCGTCTCACCGTGCAGCGCGTGCTGATTCCACAGCCCGACTAGAACCGTAAACATAGCCTCTCTTGTGTGCTCGGTGTCTACCCAACTGTCCCTCTCTTATGTTTCTGTCTATAAGTTCTCCCAAGAATGTCCAGATCCATTACTAGTCCCATTTCAAAGTATCTGACTCGGTATTTAACAATCTCGAATCAATAGCACTCAAAATCCCATCGACCTTTCACCCTCCCTTCTATGAGCTTCAAGACAGGAAAGCATGACACCCATCTCCGGAAGGAATTTTTCAATCAGGAGGGACCAGGTACTTTCATGGACTGCTGCTGGAACAATCGCTGACTTCATCGGTGAAATGTACATAAACTTTTCGACTTTTCAGCTTTTTTTAGGCTTTGAAAGGCACAAAAGCTAAAAAGTCACCAAAGCTGGGACTTGCAAGCATGATAGTCTATGAAGTGATTGACAAAGTAGTCATTCCAAGCATCAAGACCTTCATCACACTCCAGATCTGCCAGAAGGAACCCTTCACTATAATGTTTTAATGCTTTTTTA
>QFDX01000267.1:0-19505 GCA_003315875.1 Lactifluus piperatus | reverse complement strand
TTACACGTAAACAAACAGGCGCGCGTTATCTTATCAATCAAGAGACCTGCAGGTGAATAAATTGAAGGTGCAGGGGTGCTGGTGCTGATTGTGAAGGATGTAGTAGGTTACTGTAGTGTTCAGTCCCTGGGAGTGGAGTCTGGACCCGTGTTGAGACACAACCTCGGGGGATAAACCAGAACGGGATTAAAGATCCGTGACCCGGGAATCTCGATCAAACAGATTGCGTGGTTTGGAGTGGCGGTGCGAGAGATAGGGATAAGGATTAAACACACGAGATTCTCAAACATGTAACCGTTGTGATAGCTGAGAGTGGATGGGGGGATGGGAGATGTGTGAGATAGTAACATCGGAAACGGGGGCATCGGAAACTATCCCCCCCCGGCCACATCAAACGGCGAACGTTAAAATGTAAAATGCCCAAAGGAGTAACAAAGGGAGGGTCTGTTGACTAGTGCGAAAAAAAAAAAATTGTAACGATTAGCGAGTTATAGTAAGTTACATAGGATCAAAAAAAGACGGTGATAAGATGGGATTAGCATGACAACAACGAAGGTTGATGATAAAAATGGGGTGTTGAACGTGAGAAAGATAAAATGAGAATGATCTGATTGGGTGATTCGAAAGGACATCTTGTCTTGTCTTGTCTGTGCTTGTTTGATTACTAACTTTTATTGATCTCTTCCCTCCGGTCACCACCCATCTTTATCCTCGTCTCCCCCCCATTCCCCCTACCACTTACTCTTAATCATTTCCCCTCATCCTCGAGTGAGCCATGCTCGGTGTACACAACTCTATATCCCCCGTGTCTAGGTTACAGTTCTCTCATAATCCTTCTTCAACCGATCTTTTTCAAGCCCCGCCCTCTCCCTCCAGCTTTCAGTCTGCCTCCTCGCCACAGGTTCATCACTCTATTTTCCCGAATGTCCGTCCCTTCTCACCTCAACAATCTATACAGGATCGACAACCGGATCAAACTCCCTCAACACCCGTCCAGCCCCAAAGTGCTTCATCCAACGCGACACAAGCCTGTGCCAACTGTAAAGCCACCACTACGCCGCTATGGCGCAGAGACGCCGAGGGTAAACCTGTTTGTAACGCTTGTGGTCAGTTTTTACTTTCCCTCATCTTTCTTTTCACGTGTTTGGAACCTCCCGCTCCGTAACACATCTCATCCACGTGTCCGATGTGCACAACAAGCAACGTTTGTGTCGCCAGGATGATGATCTTTCGCCCTTACATTGGGTCCAATCTTCTCTTTCCTCATCTCATTGTATCGGTTACGCTGACGTGCCTTCGCCACTCTCCTGTCCGCATGTTCTCAATCAACGACCGCACTTTTCCCGATTCGCGTTTACTTACAATCATCTTAAACAGGCCTTTACTTCAAATCAAAAGGCAGCATTCGTCCCCCGGATCTCGGTCGGTCAGGTTCAACCCGCGCTTCTTCGGCTTCCGCTACCCATCCTGCGGCTACTGGTGACGGAACTGCAGCGCTGCCAAACCGGCATATGACCCATACCCCACCGTCCCTACTCACCCCTGCCGCCTCACCGGCTCTTGACTCTTCCTCTCAAAACCAGTCCTCTAACCCACCCGCGCCCCATATTTCTGGCGGCACTTGTCCTGGTGACGGTCGCTGCGACGGTACTGGTGGTACTTCAGCTTGCTCCGGTTGTCCTACGTACAACAACGCCCTCAACGCCCGTTCCGAGATGGATTCTACAAAGTCCAACAATGCCGCGTCTCCTTCCGCTCAGGCCCCGGCAGAGCAGCCACCACAGACCGCAGACTCCCCCGAGGGCGGCAACAACCAAGGAGCACGCAGCCGCAATGGCCGTGCCGCACCCGTCGGTGCGCTCTCGTGCGCCAACTGCGGAACGTCGACAACCCCCCTCTGGCGCCGTGACGACGTTGGTAACAACATTTGCAATGCTTGTGGTACGTCGCTCGTCCCTCTTCAGTCTCTCTTCACTCCCTGGTTGTCAATTGTCGATTATCGCCCCAGCACCGCAGTGATGAGCTGGCACTTCCTTATGGGATGGAGATCGACTTATCTTATCAGATCACGCAATTTCGTTGCGCGGTCCCTCTTTATGATAACGTTGTTTGCTTACGCAAACACTATTGACTGCGGTCTGTGTGGATACGGCTCTTCTATTATGCCGCGGTTCCGTGACCGATGTACTCTTTTTTTTTTTTTTTCTCTGTCGGTTTCACCTATAAACGAAGCTTGGCTAACATTTCCTCTTACGTCAAGGTCTATACTTTAAGCTTCATGGAACACATAGGCCAAACAGTATGAAAAAAACTGTCATCAAACGCCGCAAACGTGTTCCCGCAGCTGGTCCTGCTGGTCGCCTTTCTGACCAAGCTGCAGCAGAAGCCCTCGTCTCCGTCGGACGCGGCATGCACGCCGGCACCGGTGACGAGGAGGAAGACGAGGAAGATTCACCCGAACCAAAGCGCAAGCGTTCGCGCCGTTCGTTTCCGCGCGCGAAGCGTGGTGGAAAGGATAAAGGAAAGGACGGCGATGACGAAGAGGGTGGAGAAACCGAAGCTCACCAGAGTTGGGAGATGGCCGATGGTCCTCGTCCCGGTTCACGTGGTGGCTTCGTTCACCCTCCGCACCCGTTTAGCGTCCCAGGCGGATTCGAGCTACCGCCGCTTGGCTCCGCGCTCACCCCCGGCACAGACTTCAGTGCTGCGCTAGCGGGGTATGTCAAGGGTGCTTTCCACACCTCTGCAAGCTATATCCGCTCCGGCAGCGGCGCTCCCAGCCGTACCCACTCTCCTCTCCAAGGCGGAGCCGCGGGGTATCCTTCCGTAGGAGGGTATGGTTTCCCGCGCGGACACTCATCCGTGTTGATGAGTGGTGTTGTGCCAACGGTGGCCGAACTGGAGCGGCATTATTATGAGCTGCACGAGCATCGAACTGGGCTCCTGGAAATCCTTGAACGGACAGAACGGCTGATCACTGGCGTCAAACGAGGCTTGGACGAGATGCGCGCCTCATCTGATGGTACGACGCAGCAGCAACAGCAACAACCCCAACAGCCACCCCAGCAGGCATCCGACAGTGCAGCTCAGCCTCAAAGCGAAACATCCAACAACGGAGCGGCACCCAGTGTCCCCCTCCCGCTTCCACGGAGTGCCCCTGGCTCTCCTGGTGGCGGGCGAGAGACGGTATGGCCGCTGACGACGGACGCAGACAACGCGCGGGATTAAAGAGCGCAAGGTGATAATTGCCTGACTATCCCCTTTCCCATTCCCCCCTCACTTTTTTCATTTCGCTTTTGCTTTGTCGGCTGAATATTTGCTGTGCACCCTCCTTAAGTTGTATTGGTGATGGAGATACATCCTTTTTAATATTGCTGTGACTATGGACTTAGCGCTTCGTCGTATATATTGCTGCTCGTTATTGGCTGATAGTACCCATTCTTTCGCCTGGTTCGATTAACTGCTCTCTATTTGATGGTTCGGGTTTCGATACTATTTTTTTTACATTATTATACGTATGTTCGGGTGATGGCCGTTCTGCAAAACAGAAGGTGCCCGTTGTTTCTCCCCCTGCCAGACTCGACTGATCTCTGCTAGTGATCTGTGATATCCCCAACTGATTTTTTTTTGAATTATCTTTGTTGTTTTGTTGTTGTCTTGGCAGGGAAGGATCGCCCATATAGTGGATATTTGTGATTGTGGTACGTGTACGTACATTCTTGTCTTGTTGATTGATAGGGTATCATATCAAAACAC
This sequence comes from Lactifluus piperatus, assembly GCA_003315875.1. Lineage (NCBI taxonomy): Eukaryota > Fungi > Basidiomycota > Agaricomycetes > Russulales > Russulaceae > Lactifluus > Lactifluus piperatus. Next base: position 15,749 of record QFDX01000267.1, on the reverse strand, counting down.
ATGGTTGATTTGACTGAAAGGCAACGGGGGGAGGGTCTGGGTTTGATTTATTGACACGTGAAAGTGACGATGTTAGTTATGCCTCTTTGATTGTCGTCGTTCCCTCCCTCTCTCCCTCTCATCCCCTCCACTATACCTTCATCCTTCTCTTCTCCGGTCATTATGACCGCCACCACTCCTCAAATCGACCCTCTCACTTCACGTTCAATTCAAGACGAGGATGAGAGTGTACGTATTGCCGTTAGAGCTCTTGGCGATATGCGTAACGGTGCCCACCTCCGTCCACCTCCTGCTCCACATCCCCCGAGTATCAGCTGTGCGCATTTCCCCTACGTCCCCCCTTTCTTTCCTTGATCTCACCTCTCTCTTTACTTCAGCCTTGCAGCCTACACCTGCGCTCTCCGTTACCTCTTCCTCCAACTCTCCAACCCTGACCAGCCCGACTCTTGCGTCTGAGGACCCCGAGTTCGATCCTGAAGATGCCGACTTTGTGGCACGCGTTTCAACTATTCCCGGATTCAGCACTGCGATCCGAGCGTATGAGCAAAGCAAAGCTAGCTCCCGTGTCGTAAAGGTCCTTTGCCGCTTTTCTTGCACCATATCCAAAAAGAGACTTATTAGCTATCTATCTAGTACGGCGCGGAAATGATTGAGTCTTCCGTGAAGAGTATCTCACGCCCTGTCATCGACCGATTACCGGTCGATTTTGCCTGCAGGCAGCTCGACCGGGTACGTTCCATTCTTGCTCTTCCATCGTTTCATTTTTCTATTACCTCCATATCGTTTCCGTCTGCATTAATGTCATGCTTATATCTCTCCCTCAATTTCTCGCTTAGCTCGGACGCTATGGCTCTGGCACGCGAAGACCACCGAGCGCTGATGCGGATGAGCGTAGTGCGAGTCGAGAGCGCGAACATAAACGTGGGCGCAGCAGTCGGGAGCCATGTCTTGACGTGAGCATGAGGGATCTTGCTGAGCGGGATCTCCCACCAGGTGGGTATTTATTCTACCTCCGCGGGACCGAGGCTAATTTCGTCTCGCTCCATCACGCATCTGTATCATACGCATTAGACCCAGAAAGGAATGTCCTGGCGGAAAATTCGGAGGAACAGCAACAAGTCGTCCAGAGGAGCCGATTGCAGGCCGTATTACTCGAGGCGGGCGGAATTGGTGCCGCCGTGAGCGAGGAAAGTATGAGGCGGCTCAAATACTGTCTCCAGTGGTTGCAGGTCAGTTACACTCAAACTTTAACTCTGATCTCTGTTGCGCTTCCAAGGGATCTCACGATAAGATTGGCTACAGTATGCGACGACACATATCGACGGCCAAATCTTGATTCTGCGCGATTTTATAGCCTCCCTCCAACCACCACCGGATTCACCACTTGCGCTTAATCCTGATGCCCTCATCTCTCAAGAGCATATGCGCCAACTTACAAATGTCAAGCGAGATGTGGTTGCTACTGTACGTCAGGTCGTCGATATTGTGTCCAGGTATGCAGGGGGCGCGCTTCCAGAGCCCGCACGCACACGTGTACGGGGGTTCATTCTCCACCTTCCACAAGCCTGGGCAAGCGCCGCCCGTCGGGAGAACGTCGCACCCGCACCCCTCCCCACTCGTGGACGTGGTTCGACCCGAAGAAGTGCACGACGAGCAAACGCGAGTGGGACAGGGGAGACATCACGTCCTGCATCGCCCCCTAGCACATCTAACGCACGCCATGCACGACAAAATAGCGCAACCGGTACTGCCGTTGTTGTCCCGCCTACCGCGAGTTCAGCAAAGCAGGCTGCGCAGCGTATCCTCGCCCTTGCCACTGAGAGCCTCGACATGATGCGTGGCGTAACCGGTGTTGTCAAGGAATCTCTCGATCGTGCTGATGCTTGGGTCGAACGCCTACGTGTTGTCGGGTTACAACGGAGTGCGGCTACGACTGACGCAGACCCAATTTCAGGAGACCCGATGGCATCTCTTGATTTGATGGGTCATCGCTCACCCGTGGGAGGAGAGAGCGCTACGACGAGTGCGGTGGGCACCCCTGTGAGTGCCCATGCGACACTACCATTACTGAGCCCTATCGTGCGTCCCGCGACAACACTAACGACGTCGTCATCTACGTCATCATTACAAGACACTTTGTTTGCGGACCATCATACGGCTGGGTTGGGCCGTTTAAGTCTATCGGGAAGTTCTCCGTCGACGCCATATAAGAAAGATATGTTTACGGAGGAGGGCGATCGCGGTAGCACGCCCAAACTAGGGACTTCTGCTCACGACGACTCGCCGACGATGGAAGTTGATGAGTAAGTGAGGGATCTCCGTTGTTCTCGACAAAACTTTGTTCGTAGCCGTCTTTTTGTCTTTTCTTTCTCTTTCTTTCCTTGTCCGCGAGTGTATGGAGACATGACTTGACTATCCTATTTTGCCTTTCTTTTCACTTTTCCCCCGATTTTTTTTTTTAAAGTTTTCCCTGTTGCGGTTTCTTTACCTGCTCTGCCCTACTTTACTGTGCGATATAGTAGTTATCCAGGTGCGATTTTTTCTGTACTGACGAATTGGGGCGGTATTCACTGGATTTGTGTGGACATGTGGACATGTATCGTCGATATTGTATACTCCATCCCGTTGAGTAGTGCGTCGGCCCCCGGCCCCCCCTTCTGGTGTCACCTGCGACACTCAAAACATGATACATGCACGATGCATGATCTATCTTACGATACAGTCTGATATATTGGAATTTTCCCCCTTAATCATTGACAAAGCTTGATACGAAATCGATATCGTCACAGCCTCACACAAGCCTCACAGCCAGCACTGGTTCTGGGTACCACACACACACACTCAAATTACGCGAATTTGACTCCATTAGAACTAACGTTGCGCAGGCCCTTCAGACCTTGCTGTTGTGACTTGGGGACAAGGAAGAAACCCGGCCGATCGATAACAAAAAGCAGCGCAGCAGCAAGGTTGGCCTCGAGGCGCGAACAAAAAAAAGCAATAACCCCGGCACATTACTCACACAACGCACACATACAAAATAACCTTTGATTTTGATTTTGATTTTGATTTAAAACAGACAGAATATGATATGATGTATTTTATTGGATGGGATGTGGTCAGCTAAAAAGCCAAGTGCTGGATCGATCGTCGCAGGTTCAGGTTGGCTTCGGGGTGGCAAAGGGCATCATCATCACACGACGGGATCCCTTGTGTGATACAGGTTGAGAGAAAGCGGGGGCCGTACAATCGCCGCGGGAATATTGCACGTGGATGGCAACAACGCAATAAGAGATTGTTCCCTTCCTTCCTTTGCGTGGGTGGGTCTCTTTTGATAAAATTACAGAGAAAGAAAGAAAAGAAACTTGGGTGGGTGCGTGTGTGAGTTGTAAGGACGAGTGTAGTTGCTCCGAGTGAGGAAGTGGAGGGGATGGAACATGCGTAATTCATTTCACCACACTTTTTGATTAGAAACTTCTTATCGCAACACGCGTACGATGCGTATACGCACATACACACACGCCTATACCGCATCTTGGTATCTCAATGGGTACACACATACCCACACCCATGCACACAGACGTACGTATATACGCGCGGAGTGAGCAATCCGATTCCTCAAATCTATCATACTAAGATGCGTATGCGGGGATAGGGAGAGTGGATGGAGGGGTAAGCGTGGTTCGTCGTAGTCTTAGAAGAAAGTGGAGCCTTCGGGAGGTTGGGGGAGCTTGCGATTGTTAAACGAGGCCATCTCACTGGGTTTAAAGTAAAGGTCACGGTGTAAGCAATCAAGTCTAGGAGAGAGAAAGAGAGAGAGAGGGGGAGAAGGTGGCGAACCGGCGGATTTCGACAAGGACGGTTTCGATGCTCTTGTTGCGATTCCAATTGGAGAGTACAGGCAGCTTGGACGGGTCGACCTTACCGTCGATTTGGGAGACGAAGGGGAGGTTGACGCGCGAGATGAACTGGATCGTCGGCGGTTGATCCGGGTAGTTGTCGCCGCAATGTATCTTGAGCGAGTAGATCCGATTCTCGTGCACCGTCTGTTATGTGTGTGTGCATGTAAATATTTGGAGCGGAGAGAGCGGGTAGGGACACGGCGCGTGTGCATGGTGGTGTATATGCGTCAGTTTGTGGGTTGAGGGGATTGCGAGGTAGCGGGGGGATGAGGATGAGAGATTGAGATTGGGAGAGAGGAGTACGTACGTGTCCTGGACCAATGACAGTGCCATTCCAGTTGGACATGAGGATATCGTCGCTGTCCTCGAGGCCATAAGAGCACGATCCGTCGCCGATACCCTTCTCACCCTTTTCGAGCTCCTCAAGCAGGCGGAAGTTGCGTGGAACTGGCAGGTTATAGCAAGTCATTGTACATTAGACGTAAAAACATTGAAAAACCGACAGACGAAAGATACACACCCTTGGCCATCGTTTCTGGTAGCAATCGGTATGTGGGTGTGGGTGTGTGGTGTGGCTGTTTGGCTGGCTCGCCTCCGTGACTCGATCGCGGTTTCGGTGCCGGCCCGTGTCCCGGGATGCGGGTAATGGTGCACACATCTCTCAAGATCGTTCAAAACGGAACGTTCAGTTCAACGTTCACGTTCATCTCCGTTGAGGCTGGGAGGGGGACCACAAAGTCAAAATGGGAGACAATATTCCCAGAGACATGCCTCGCCGTTTCTGCATGCATATCTATTAATTATCGAGAGAATCTCTACTGTAGTGGCCAGGTAGAATAATAACTACAGCCAACTTAGATGGATAATATAATATATATCCAGGGGCTGTCGTAAGATGAGCTATATCAAAACTGTAGGCATAGCAGTGGTTGTGGTCAAGGCGATGGCTGTGTCGCACAATAATCAGGAGATCACTGTAAGCTGATTTGGCAAAGCCTCTCTTGTCTGGATTTCTCATCCGCAGCTAAATCGGTCTTTTTTTCAATCCTCAACGTCCTCAACTCTTATTTATCTTTCTTTCGTCAATCGTCCCTTTTCATCAAATTCAATGTTCAAATCTCCACCAGCAAATCCTTACGACGACATCGTCGGTTAGTCCTTCGGTACCATAACCCTTTTTTTCCCTCTTGACCCACATATTTCCCTACCCATGAAAAAGTCAAAGCTACAGATGAGACTCTAACAAGCGAGAACTGGGAGATTATCCTCAACTTGTGCGATAAGGTCCAGGATGAGGGCTCCGAGGGGTGATTTACCTTGCCAATTGTGCAATCAGAAGGCGCTTATTATCGGATGCTTTCCTAGTGCACGCAACGTCATTGCTGCCGTCCTCAAGCGACTAGCTCACCGGAATCCAAATGTGCAATTATATTCGTTTACACTTACAGAGTCTCTTTCAAAGAATTGTGGCAAAGATCTCCATACCGAAATTGCTTCCAGGGCTTTCACCCAGGCACTGGAGAGACTAATCACCGATCGCGTGTGCAACTTTTGCCATACCATCTCCCCTCGCAACGATGCTGACAATCCCCTTTGATCATACAGACCACACATGATAAAGTCAGGCATCGTGCGTTGATGCTCATTGCGATGTGGGTCGAGGAGTTTGAGAGTGACCCAGACCTTGGTATCATGGAGGAATGTTATGAAAGCCTCAAGGCAAAGAGTACAACCTCTTACTCCTTCTCACCTTCATTTTGTCCTCATCTCGCTTATACAGATTACAAATTTAAACCGGTCGAAGAACCTCCACCCCGCGACGACGACGAGGCCCGCAGACGCGAGGAAGAGGAGTTACAGCGTGTGCTCGAGCTTTCCATGCAGGACAGGGGCGGTCGCAGGAACTGGAACGAGTACTCCCTCGCATCATCAAGCGGTGCAGGCGGATCGGGCTCCCAAGCGAGCACAGCCCATCAACCTGCCGAACCTGCCTCCTCCTCCGCTGCCCCACCCTCCTCTCTTGCCCCGACGAGTCAGTCATCACATTCTAACGGCCATGCCCGACCTCCAGAGGCGCACACGCAGGCCGTGCCTGCACCTGCACCTGCACCAGAGTCGGCACTCGCATCTGGTGCTGCGACTGCGGCTGCGGATTCATCCTCCGAGCTCTCTCCGAGCGCAGAATCTGTTCCTTTCACGGAGGTGTATGCCGTTACACGTGTGCGCGCACTGCACACATTCGAGCCAACTGAGCCCAACGAGCTGGCATTTGAGAAAGGGGATATAATTAAAGTTGTGAACCGTGAATACAAGGATTGGTGGCGAGGGCAACTGAGGGGTCGCACAGGGATCTTTCCCGTCAACTACGTCGTACGTGTGTGGCCTTGTCTACTTTTTTACGTTCACATATTGGCTTGCAGGAGCCTCTTCCGGAACCCACAACGGCCGAGCTGGCAGCTGAAGCACAACAGGAAGCCGCAATATTCGCACAGGCCGCCAACGTTGATCGATTGTTGACAATGCTACGCTCTGTGGACCCTGCAAAAGATAGTCTTGCCGATAATGAGGAAATACAGGAACTCTATCGCTCGTGCATGACTCTCCGCCCGAAGATTGTCAAGCTGATTGATAAGTACAGTCAGAAGCGTGGTGTGTAGCACTTGTAAATGGCAGGGGTCCTTTCACAGCTAACGTCTTCTTTTTTTTGCACATCCAGCTGACCTCGTATCGATGAACGAGAACTTTGTGAGAGCGCGCACAATATTCGACCGCATGATGGAAGAAAGTCTCGCACGTCACAGTGAATGTACGTCCTTTTTTCTGTTCCTTTTCCTGGTCACTGATATTGTTATGTTTCAACAGTTTATGAACAGCGTTCGTCATACCCACAACAACAGTCCACGTACCCACGGGCTGAGCCGCTCGTACAAGGTCAACAAGCACTTGGTTATGGTCGGCCTGCCGACCAGCCACAGGCGTATGGGTGGAATCCAAATCCATATGACCAGGCGGGCTATTCGCCATTCCCTACGCCTGCAGCTACGTTCCAACAGCCGCGGCAGAATGGCCCCGTTCCAGACTCGCGCCCCAACCTGGGGCATAATGCCTCTTATGACGCATCCCAACCTCAACCGCAACCCCAGGGACAACTTCGGTCTCAACAAGTGCAACAAGTCCCACAATCGCAGACCCAGACGGCGTACGTACAACCGTATCCGGCTTCGGACAATACGACTCCACCGTACTATGCTCAGGCGCAATTGCGACAAACGGAAGCTCCTGCTCAACCTGCACAAGCTCAATCTCTCGGTCAGTCCCAGATTCAGGAGCAACCCCAGCTCCAGCCCCGATTGGATCATGCACAGTCCCATCTTTCCCTTCAAGCTCAGTCCCAGACGCAGATCTCGGCTCAACAGGAGCCTCAATCCCAAACAGAGATACAGGATACGCTAACCCAAGCAGATCCGCAGCCGCAACAAGCAGCAAAGCAGCAGACCATGACGGGCCCGCCTTTCGTTTTCGACCCAGCTGCAACGTACCCAGACCAGAATGTACAAGCGTGGGCACAATACTACGCCCAGGGTGGGACAGATCCCACTGGCTCTGTATACTTTATCTCCGTGCCCGGCATTACAGTCGCGCGTCCAGCGCTTGCCGCGGTACAAACTCAGTTGCCAGGACAGCAGCAGCAGCAGCAGCAACAGCAGCAACAAGGAGCAGTTTTGGCCACCAGACAGAGCAGTCTCACTCGCCAGAACTCGTTGCCGAATCCATACGGCTCGCCCGATGTAGAGTTTGACGAGTCTTCGGCCCCAGCGAGCGCAAGTTCCGTACCAGCCGCGGGGTCCCATGCGCCGTGGCAGACGTTGCAGGGCCAATTCACGCAGATGCACGTAGGCGAACCGAGCGTGGGTGCATGAGGGGAAGATGATTTTTATTATCTGATGGAGCGTCGGCATAGTGATGGTGTTTGTTTTTTTTTTCTCTCTCTCTTGGAATAATACAACGATGTGCGCGGGAAGGGACGGCAATGGTGTGGATAGGGTATCGCGAGAGCACGGATGGATGGACGGATGGATGGATGGATTGTTTGCGGTCACGGTGGGACATCCGATTCTTGCCACAGTATGTTTGCCTTTTCCTGTTTTTTTCCTTCTTTCTTTTTTTAAATCCCATATCTGTCTAAAAGAAAGAGGGAAAGAGTGTTATGGGGAAAGCCATCTTATGTTTTTTTTGCCCTTTGATATTGAGGGGAGGCAAGTTGGATGAATGTCATGTGTGGTCGCAACAACTGGAGACGTCCAACGCACCACAAACCGTGCCTTCTCCCATTATCAAAAACAATTGGCATCATAAAGGTCATATGTACATCCATGAATACAATCCGTATACAAGGTCAAAAAAAAATATTTGTACATGAGATGAAGTGACGAGGACCTGATAGTGTTTTTTTTTTTTCATATCGCTATAACCAGAAAAAAATAAATAAAAGATATCGTCCATGGACGCATTAATGAAAAGATACACCTGGACCGCACACCTGGACCTTGAAAAAAAAAAACCCACCACCACCTCCACAACAACAACAACCATAATAATCATGCCTCCTTGATTCCCTTCCGAATTTCGTCTATCCCTTCATCAAAATGCCAAAACGGGTCCTCCGGCGGTGGTGCCGGGACCGAAACATCTTGTTCCTCATGCGCATCGTGGACACTCTGGAAGTACCGCTCCTTCATTTCGCGCCTGGCTTCATCCAAACTGGCTTTCTCGGCGCTCCCGATCCACAGCATGCGCTCTAGCACGTGGCGCACCGCGGCGCGAAGGATGATATAGCCGTGGCTAGCGGCGAGGGCGATGAACAGCGCGCGCACGACCATGTCACGCGACTGCTGCATCCCCGTTTCGCTTTGCACGTTAGCCATCGTGTCTGTATCTAATCCGACGGACGCTGTTGCTGTAGGGCGGAAGAGATAGACGAGCGCCGAGTTGGTCAGGGCGGAGAGCCAAGCAAGGAAGGAGAGGCAGTCGAGCCAGGGCCCGATCGTGTCTGCGCGGGTTGGGAGCGGGTGACGGAAATGCGTGATGATTTTGAATGCGTCCGAGGGGAATTCGATGACGTTGTTAAGCAAAGCCATTACTAAGAGAGCCAAGGGAAGTGGACGCGCAAATGTCAGTCAGTAGTTGTTTTTTTCTCGAAAAGATCTGAGAGGAGGAAGACCTACGGGGAGCGAGCGGCCATATTGTTGACCAAAGTGCGACGTAGCCAAACTGGGTGACCATCTCATCGTAGTCCTCAAAGAGGCCATACTGGGGAAGGGACACCTCCTTGCGCACGCGCTCAAGGAATTCGCGTTCGTCTCGCGCAGCCCCGCTCCTTTCGTCGTCAAATCCAACACGTTTTTTCTTCTGTGTGGCCGCGCTTGCGCCGGATAGCGATGGACGCCGTTTGCCCGAGCGGACAGAAACGAATGCGCGCGTAAGGAATGGTAGACCGACTTCCTTAAAGAAGTTGGACGCCTGGTTTGTGACCATGTATGCAAACATCTCTTTCTGCAGACGCGACCGATTAAGCTTGGCACGTGCTATTGTCACATCGGACACAAAGAAAGCGCGTCCACCCTTTTCTGCGGTGTCGTTGAGCCCAGAGGAGGAGCTAAGAAATGAGACGGTATTTGAGGTAAGAGACAGAAATTGTTGGATAGAGTTCATAACTGTCTCGCCAAAGGGAACATAGATAAAGGCAGAGAGGGCTATGCCAAGGTATGAGACGATAGAAGAGAGGACAAAGCTTTTTGTCGTAAGGGAAGCATCAAAAGACGATTGATGCTCGTGATTCTCCCATTGTGTCAGTCTTTGTGTATATGTCCGATAAATTGCGAGGAATTGGGGAATGACAGCGGTGAAAATGAGAGTGGGCGCAAATGACTGAAGCAAGATACGTAAGGTGCAACGAACATGTCTTTAAATTGACAGCTTACAATGTACTCGTGGCCAGGACCTGTATAAAGAGTCGTGACGAAAGCCTCGAATATGAATATGGCCGTTAGTAGGACAGCGAGAATGCTCGCAAAAAGAGCAATGACCGGAATGCTGACGAGAGTCTTGAGTTCGCGTTTCCACCAGGGATGGCCCCCAGCATAACTGGGGAGATGTTTTTCGACCCGAACTGAGCCTCGACACCCCCACGTGACGGAATATAGACGCTCGCGGATGCGCCAGTATTCAACAAAGACGACAGACCAGAGGAAGAGAAGGGAGGAGTAGGTGAGCGAATATGCAAACTCAAAACAATAACAAGCCAAGCCAAGAACAGAGATGAATAGGAGGGCCCGGGTGTAGGAAGCCAGAAAGGCAAAGTAAAGTGCAACAGCCTCGCCGAACTGGAAATTTGTGAGTGTGGAAGGACAAGTTTGGGGTGGAAAATCATACTTGGGTGCGAATAATGTCAAGTTGGTCATGACCGAGGTTAGTTATGCTTGCGAATGTTGTGACGGAGCGAATCCAAACATCATTAAATTCGGGGTCGTGAAGGGCCATGATGGATTCTATGCGAGACCATGCGTCATTGTCAGGATTTATGCCAAGGCCGCCGTCAGAAGCTGTGGCTGTAACATAGGTATGCACGAGGCGTAGACGTTCGGCAGATTTTAGGGTGGCTGGATCCTGGTCGCCGTCTGAGGCGGATGTGGAGAGGCCTTGAAGAAATTCCGAGTGACTGTCAGGATGATGAATTAAAAGGATATCAAGTAGAAAGAGAGAAGGATCTTGCCATTCACGTTGCAAAAGCTGTTGAAGTTTTTGATCGCAACAGGAAACTAGGAGGATAAGTTGGCCCTGATGGACGCCCCGCCTACCGACCGCGTAGAGGCCGGATTTTCGAAGGGATTCGAGCAGGCGAGTATACTGCTCTTCGGCATGTTGAGCATCAACCCTTGCTTTATGTTTTGAGATGTGATTAGAAGAACTTGCTTTGAAAACGATGACGAGGTCGATATCACGCCGCATGGATAGGTGATTATATGCGTGCCTGTGACGCGTGGCCGTGGACGGACGACCGAGATGGTCGCTCTTTTGCGTAGGAGGAGCGCCCAATTGACCGTAGCGTAGTTGACTCGCGTGCGTCGCTCCCCGTTGCCGTTGCTATGCTATCAATTGCCTTGTCATTCTAGCTACCGATCCTCTTCATCCCGAGGCGATACCCGTGTCGAGTGCCAGATAGAATCCACCCCCTCCGCCCCCCTCTCCATTCTACGTTTACACTTCTCTAGGGAGATCGTTGCCACTTGATTATCCTGTTGGTTACACCGATTTACCTGCGTGTTGCCGCTCAACCCTTTTATCATCCCGTCCTGTCTCGCTACCCCTACACGTGTCCAGCTCTTTACTCTCCTTGTCCTCTTCCAGTCTTTACTTTTTTTCATCGCACTGTGTGCATAGCTGCTATTTTACCTTCTCTTGGAAAGTCCGGAACATCCTCCCTTCCCTGCAGTTTGCCCCATCTGGCTTTCTCGTGACAATAATTTCCCGTGGTTATCCCCACCCCACCCATTGGAGCTCCTCGTTTCCGTTCTCTATATATGTATGCTCACCTTATTGTTGCCTCGCCTATTCCCAACTCATTTCAACCAACAGGCTTTTCTTGCCTCACTCACGTTGTTGTTGACGCTTAGCCCCGACTAGACACGACCATACCCTTTTTTCTCGTATGTCCACCAGAGGGCTGTTTCTTCCATTGACCTGTCTCCTAATTACTTCATAACCAGACAGCCTACTTCTCATATGGTTTTTTTTACCTCATCCGAACCGGAGTTCAACTTGCATCGTCTCAAGCGATCATCTTCGGCCACGAGTGCTCGGAGCCGCACTCGTCGCTTGTCCGCATCACAAAGAATCCCCCCACCACCCCGTGTTTATACACACCCCCATCCACTGCCCCGTCCGGAGACACCAGACGACACCCCCTCTATTCCTTATAGCCCATCCGCTGCATCCTCCTCCTCTCATCATATGGCTGGTCCAGATGCGCGAGAACAAAGTATGCGAATCGTTTTATCGTGTCGGTAACCCCATTAACCCATACACTCAGCGATTCAAGATATTCAAGCCTTGACAGTATCATCTAAATTGCCCAAGACACTCCCGGCCTCGCACAACAGCCAACACTGCAATGATGCTTCTGGTTCTTCGGGTGGGCAAGCCGATATGCTTGTGCTTCATCACGCGCGGCCACAGCTTCGTCACGGCATGTCTTCCTCTGCTACATCTTCCTTGCGCCCCAAAGCAAAATTAGACTCTGGTTCTGTCTCTGATTCTGGCGTCGTTTCGCGTACACTGCGCCCATCTCACCATCTTGACGTCGCTTTGTCATCCAGGCCGCACTTTTCACCCTTCGACATACGCTATCCCTCTCCTAGATCTCCCAGTATTTCTCAGGCCGGATATTTCTCTGATGGGGCTAGCCCTGAACGTTCGCCAACCCTGCTCCACCCTTCGCGTCTAGACGTCAAGCGTCTGCTTAGCAAGCCAGCCGCGCCAAGCATCGCCTCGACCATTTCCATTACGTCTGGCTCGGAGTCTCATATCATTCCTCCTACTCAACTGAAACCCAGCGAGGTATGGCCGAGCAAAAGCGGGATCCAGGATCACATCAAACTCAATACTGACTCTCCAATAATATCAAGGCCGGAGCCTTCTGAGCGACCCCTCGCCCAATCACCACCACCATCACCACAGCAGCGCCCGAGAAACCTTCTTAGGAAAAAGTCTGCGTCCGGACACATGCACGCAAAAATGACAGATCCGTCGCATAGCCAGCGCCCTACCGTACTACAAAGCGTGCTTGGAAGCCGAGCGGCTGTTCCGACCCCTGTACCGTCTCATGGCTCAGGCAAGCTTACGCCTGCCGGTGCCATTGTCCAAGCCTACAAGGAGCAAGACATCCGTCGTGAGGCCTTTGCTGCAGCTGCCCGCGCCGAGAGTCTATCCCCCATTGACTCAATAAGTGCGTCGTGGCTTGTTACGCCCGAACATGTGCCCGAACATAACGCCACTCCGACTGTCGGGGAGAATTCGCAATCCCAATCCATATTTGGTGGCTCTTCTGGCCGTATCGTTGCAGTGGGCATTGCCCAAGATGCAATTTACCATGTTGGTGATCACAACCCAGGCGTTCGGCGTTCTGGATCCCAATCTGTCAAATCGCTCACAAGGAAAGTCTCAACGCGCATCCTGCGTGGCTTGGCCACCATTTCTGGCGCGGGCACCGGACAGGTTGATGAAGAAGGCCAACCAAGGGACACCCTCCGCAGCGACTTCAAGGGCGGCAATCCGTCAAATTTACATGAGCGCAAACAGTCGACATATACCCAGAGGGCAATACGAAAACCTGAATCGCTTAGACTGTCAATAGATCAGCCTCGTGCCCCCCTTCCTAGTGGCGAACTAGATTGTTCCTCGGATCAAAGTTCGGATCACCTGATGCTAAATCAGTCGGTCCTAGCGCAGAGTAAAGGCAAGGATAAGACGCAGGAGAAGGACGATATCAAGGGCGGGAGGCTCTGGAGACTTGTCAAACGTATCAGCGCAGGTGGCTTGCGCGAACGCTTTCAACCAGTCAACACGCACACGCCGCCAGTGCCGGCGATACCGCAAGACTTGTTGCCGTCGCCGCCCGCGACACTCGAGGGGCAGGCTCCTACTCCCCCAGATAGCGCAAGCGGGCACAGAGGCGCTGAGGCTGATTACAGCTATGATGATAAGAAGGGCGTCGAGGGACACCTCGATTCAAGCCCACCCATGAGTGATGTTTCACCCAGCAGTGATGGCTATCCGTTCATCGTACCCGACACCCCCTCAGTAGCCACGTGTGGTCACGATGCATACTCGCACCTGCCTGGTCCCAGTAATTCGTCGTCACCTCAGACCTCTGAACCAACGTCTACACAATTCTTCCGCGGCTTGCACACACCGCGTTCCTCGTTCTCGTCAATTATTGGCACCTCGTCGCCACCGCCGCCAGTATCGGTACCAGCACAGGCGCGAAGCCCGAGTCCGCGCGGTCGCTCACGCGCAAAGAGTTTATCATCGTCACCACCACATTACCCCTCAACTGATGAACGGCGGAGCTCAAGTCCGCCGCAAATGCGGACGAGAAAGCGGAGCTCTCCAGATTTGCCCACATTTTCTGTCGCGGACGTCGTGAACAACTTTATTATGCGCCGCCCTTCGCTGTTGCGCCACCAGCGCCACCATGCACCCACCCGATCGTTACCCAAGATCGTCGCACCGACTCCTGAGAGGGTCGGAAAACTTACTAGGCCTCGCAAAGTGGCTCAGCAACACGACCGCGTCGATTCTATGTTAGTCCCTGGATCGCCTGCAAAGCCCCGCAATTCGCATAGCAGCAGCGGCGGCTCGACGGTGCGTGCGTCGGCGACTTCAACCCCTACGATGACATCTGGTACGAACACGGGCTCGGGAGCGCGACTTACATTCCGTGAATTCGGAAGTCCTAGGCGTCATGCGTGGACGTCACAAGAGAAGGAAGACAGATGGGACGACCTTTTGGAGAGGAGTGCACAAGCGGGTGGGACCTTGCATCTAGCAGGGAACGCACAGCTTCCCTCGGATAACATCCGATTCTCGTCCAGCACGTTGGCATCAGAGGTGTCGAACAGATAGGCGGGTGAATTCGCTGGTAGTGTTATTGTACATGCGATGGTGGTTCTGTGTATCACCGTGATTCAGTTATTGTAATTTGCCGATATGGAGATGTTATTTGTTCTATGATATATACATACATCGTGCTTCTGTTTTACCGATATTCAACATACACATGTCTATACACATATACCCTAATAAACTTACGAGCCAAGGATTTCGGCAATTCGGATAAACCGTCTCTGGACACCGATCCATTGTGCTCTTATCCACCTGATGTTCTGAGCCAAGACAAAAAGCTCGACTTAATTCAAGATCCTCCGTGCCGAGGATCTTCCGGATGGAACATCGGCCACATCTTCTAGTTCACCACTCAGAGCCGCAGAACACAAAAATAACCGCACGGAGGAGGGATGAGAACACTGTCATGCGGATCTGAACGGGGAAGAGGGTGACCCCTCAAGCTTGCCTCAAGCTTCAAGGCCTCGACCGTAGCAACTAAAATGCGACACCTAGCAACCAAACGCCGTGCATTCTTCGGCATTGGACCAGCACGGCAGAGGTTGAGATCTATCTATCGATGCGGTGATGCATACTATCGTTATCGTTATCGCAGTGCAGCTCGCGATAGAATAGCACAGCGTAGTACCAACAAAGTCGGCGATTCCGGATTCGGCACAACACCTAAGCGGCACATTGACCGAGGTGGACAAGCCCTCCCAGCGACGAGTTTACGACAAGAAACATTTGAACGCCTCTGGGATAGATCCGCTGGAACAACCAGAAACCGGACCGGTGAAAAAACAAACCGATCTAGTTCTGGGTTCGGCAATTCCCCTTTTGACCGACCCGTGGACCCGTGTCCCCCATCGAATCGAACGAACAAACTTGTCCTTTTCTCATCATCTCACCCATTTTATACATCCCCAACCCTCAAATTTCTCTCTTTCTTTTTATTTCTTTTTTGGACACCAACGTAATTATGGGCTCTGCTACCAGCAGTATCTCCGCTGAACCCATTCTCGCCGCTGCTGCCGTGGTTGGGGTACTCGGCTACGGTTACGCACACTTTATTCTGCCCACGGTCAAGTCCGATGCATCCGACGTGGATGGGGACGCGACGACAGGGATGGGCGTGTCCAATGCCACCGCCTCTGCCCTTCACGGACAAAAGAAGCGCGGACGGAA
>QFDX01000265.1:0-22698 GCA_003315875.1 Lactifluus piperatus | reverse complement strand
TTCGCCTTCGCCCTCTTCACCCACTTCGCCTTTGCCCTCTTTGTCATCCATCCTCTCGATCTCCTTCGCTACTTCATTCTCCTCCTCGCTGATTGAGGGCCTGCCAGCAACGATGCTGGACTCAGTGCCTGGAAACTCCACGAAGGCGAGCGGGGCGATATATATTATGAGGAAACCTATCATAAGGGGAAAAGCATGTCAAATGGTCTCGAGTCCTGGTGGGAGAAATGGAACCCTTACCCGTTCAGAGAGCAGGAACGAACTGCGATAGTGCGACGAGGAGGAAATAGAGGTTGAAGAAGAATTTGAATTGCTCGTAAAAGACGATAGGCAGGAACGTGAATACATTGTACTTCTGATTGCGGACGATGTTTGGGGGGAACTTGCTCTGTAGTTTGCCTTTTTCCGGGAATGCATGAGCTGACGTTGGATAGGCAGATGAGCACACGTACCTGGTGGCCGTAAGGGCACTGTCCGCGACTTGCCCTTTGATCCTCGTCGTAATACCAACCACTAGCACAGCATGCCCGTGACGTCACATAAGGGGATAGATAATGGAGCATTCGACAGCACACACCTGAGATACAGCATCGGGTGTCCTCTCAGCACCGACAAGTCCATGGTCTTCTTCATTATGCGAGAAGCCGGGATCGCGGTCACCCTCACCCAGGAGAGTCGCCTCTTCCTCAGGCTCCCCTTCACCATCGCCGCGTCCGAGGTGCTTGACCTCATCTGTCTCTGCTTCCTGGACGCCTGCCTCATCAGGGTCCAAGCACTCCTCTCAGAGTCCTCTGATCCGGCATGGGTAAGGCGATGTTTCCTATGAGGTGATGAAGTGTCATTGTAGCCATCTTGGGAAGCGTTGCTGATGTCCTCGAATTTGCGTCGCAGGTTCTGAGTCAGGCCACACTCAGTGTTGAGACAGGCCTGCAATTCTCGAGCAACCTAAGCATGAGGGCCGGTGAACTACGATCACATGATCACATTGATGAAATGCGTACTTACCTGACAAAGAGATCGCAGAGAGGTATTCTCGTCAAATGGCAGGGTGTTTTCATTGTCACTGTCTGCATTGGATCCAAGTT
This sequence comes from Lactifluus piperatus, assembly GCA_003315875.1. Lineage (NCBI taxonomy): Eukaryota > Fungi > Basidiomycota > Agaricomycetes > Russulales > Russulaceae > Lactifluus > Lactifluus piperatus. The sequence continues at coordinate 21,613 of QFDX01000265.1, read as the reverse complement.
GGATGATAATCACTGGGCATAGTTATGGATAGTAGATGGGATGGGAGTAAGTGTTGTTGGAATTGGGGCGTTGAGGAATTGGGGCTGAGTCTTGTCCTTTTAAGCTCTTCAACTAGCAGCTCTGGTGCTCCAATGACGTTTCCAGTGGAGCCCTACCCAAACGTAAGGGCCCGTTCGGGTCCCCGGTCTCGGGTAGGCTTAGGTGTCAGCTTAGCTTGACGACGAAGCGGAAGGTTGGCACAAGATGCTTAACGGTTGAGGATTTATTGTCACAAATCAGTCACACCTGTGACCAGTTTGTCACACACTTTGCCATAAAGAATGGCACGGGTAATATCAGTACTATGCCTTCGGGTGCACTCGGCAGGGGCAGTGATTTCGGTTGCACTCGGCGATAAGAATCTGCAAAGCTCAGTTCAGTTGCTACATGCTGATTATTAAATCTTAGTCTTATGATACATTATCAAAACTAGACTGAAGCATAAAAAGTACTTTAAGGAAAGGAAAGGAGAGCAGGAAAGTGTTATCGGTTTTCTTGCGCCAAATTTGGATGTGTAACGCTTGCCTGTCAGTGACTGTCACCCCCGCAAGAACCACAGTAATCTGTGACGGTGACGTGACCGCCGACTGCACCCCACCTGCCGAGTGCACCCGAAGGCATAGTATCGGAAACGGAAACACGACCCGTACTGTATTTGTACACCCGCAGTGACCCGCTCCCGTGTATGGGTGCCACCCACAGGTGTTTGCACACGAGTCTTACAATCACGAGTAATGATAAATTATCTATGTAAAATACAAGATATGCCATAAAACACCCAGGAGATGAGTGTTTCCTGGGTGTGGTATTGGTGTCCGAGTTGGTGGTGTCAGACACGTTGGCACGCTGCTTTGCTCTGTCAGCACGCGGCTCGAATCACATCGTCCTCCGAGTCATCTGTCCAAACATGAGTCGATGTCGAGCCATTGTTTTCATTGTCGGAAGTGTTTCCATTAGCAGGAACCTTCGTTTTTTTCGAGCCTTGGGCATGATGTGATCAAAGTAGAATAAAGGAGTGTGGACTTGAAGGAGGAAGGATTGTGGACAAGTGGGGGGAGGGAGAAATGGGTCCGATTGTACAATAAAATCGATTTAAAATTCTGCATTGAATAAAAAAACATCTCAGCTGAGTTGGACTGACTAGGGATTATATTGAGCTTATACAGGCCATACAGACTTCCCTGCCGAACCTGGTCACAGTGTATAGAGACCTCATCTGCTGCCGATAACCTCCAAGGCCAATCCTGGTCAGGTCTTGCAAGGTGGTCAGGCAGTGCAAGGAGTGACTACGATATATAAGTCAATTACCAATTGATATACTTACCTGAAAAGGACCTGATACGTTTCACTGCCAGACCTGTTTCGGGCTTATTCTGCCCTATCAGGCTATCAGGTGCCGCAATGCCTGATCGGATAAATTCGATTTTTCAGACATCGTCCAAACGCGCTCTCTCCCAAAGTTTGAGAAGTGATACCATATGCAAAGGAGTCGACCGGCGCTTGTCCTTGGCATCCACGTCCGCACCTCGGTCTAGTAATACTGGTATGACATCGGGGATTCTCCATTTGACCGCGTAGTGGAGTGGCGTTCTGCCATCACGATCCCGTACGTTGACGTTTGCCTTAGAATCCAGCAGCAGTTGCGCAAGTACGGGATACTCGTGGGATAGTGCCAAATGCAAAGGTGTCTTGTGGTCGTTGTCTTGCATGTCCACGTCCGCACCTCGATCCAGTAATAATCGCACGATGTCGCAGGATCCGAACCTAATCGCAAGGTGCAGTGGTGTCTGGCCATTACGATTTCGTACGTTGACCTTTGCATCAGAGTCGAGTAGCAAAGTGTAGATAGCCCTGAGTACGTTGAGTCTGTCATCGTCCACACGCTTTCTCTCCCAACCCTCGAAAAGTGATACCATATGCAAAGGAGTCGATTGGCGCTTGTCCTTGGCATCCACATCTGCACCTCGGTCTAGTAATACTGGTACGACATCGGGGATTCTCCATTTGACCGCGTAGTGGAGTGGCGTCCTGCCATCACGATCCCGTACGTTGACATTAGCCTCGAAATCCAACAGCAGTTGCGCAAGCACGGCATATTCATGGGATAGTGCCAAATGCAAAGGTGTCTTGTGGTCGATGTCTTGCATGTCCACGTCCGCACCTCGGTCCAGTAACAATCGCACGATGTCGCAAGATCCGAACTTAATGGCAAGATGCAGTGGTGTCTGGCCATTACGATTTCGTACGTTGACCTTTGCATCAGAGTCGAGTAGCAAAGTGTAGATAGCCTTGAGTACGTTGAGTCCGTCATCGTTTCTCTCCCAAATATTGAGAAGTGATGCCATATGCAAAGGAGACGATTGGAGAATTTCCTTGACATCCACGTCTGCACCTCGGTCTAGTAACAATCGTATGACACCGGGGTTTCTCCATTTGACCGCGTCGTGGAATGGCGATCTGCAATCACGATTCCGTACGTTAACATTTGCCCCAGAATCGAGCAGCAACTGCCTAAACACAGGAGTCCTGCGGCGTACTGCCTCATGCAATACAGTATTGTGGTCCTTGTCTTGCAAATTCACGTTTGCACCTCGGTCTAGTAATAATCGTATGACATCGCAGTTTCCCCATTTGACCGCATAGTGGAGTGGCGTACAACCATCACGATCCCGTACATTAACCTTTGCCCCAGAATCGAGCAGCAGCTGAACAGACTTTGGGTCGTAGTATAGTGCCAATTGCAAAGGAGTTAGATGATCGTTGTTTTGCAAGTCCACGTCCACACCTCGGTCTAGTAATAATCGTATGACATCGGAGTTTCCCCATTGGGCCGCGTAGTGGAGTAGCGTCATGCCATCACGATCCCGCACGTTAACATTTGCCCCATAATCGAGCAGCAACTGCGTAAACACGGGAATCCTGCGGGATATTGCCAAATACAACGGTGTCTTGTTGTACTCGTTTTGAAGATTCGCGTTTGCACCTCGGTCCAGTAATAATCGTATAATGTTGCGAGATTCGCACCAGTCCGCCGCCCTATGTAGTAGTCCCTCGATAAAATCCGGTATGTTGACCTTTGCACCAGAATCGAGTAGCAACGTCCAAACAGCCTCGATTGCGTCATCATCATAAATTTGTGGGCTGACCAGCTGAAGAGGAGTGAAGTGATTCGCACTCTGCGCATCCACGTCCGCACCTCGGTCGAGTAATAATGGTATAACATCGCAACGTCCCCATTCGACTGCGTGGTGGAGTGGTGTATAACCATTATCATCCTGCATGTGAACATTTGCACCAGATTCAAGGAGCAACATGCACAGAGCCTTGACTTGGGCCGTGTTACGATTGTACATAATTGCCAGATGCAGAGGAGTGCGGCGGCATTGACCCGACGCATCCACATCCGCACCTCGGTCTAGCAGTAACCTCGTAACATCAAGATGTCGGTTCTTGGTCGCGAGGTGTAGGGGTGTATTTCGCCACATATCACGGGCACCGATATCCTTCTTGCGTTTAAGTAGCATTCGAACAAGCTTGGCTCGCTTTAGGATTCCTGTTCGAAGGAGCGGCTTGGCGCCGTTCTTCCTACGGTCATCTGTATCAGCGTCAAGCAGTAGTTGGACAGTATCGAGGTGTCCATTCTGTGATGCCCAATGTAGCGGGGTCATATTGTAGCAGTCTCGAATGTGTGTGTCAGCGCGGTACAGAAGCAGTAGCTTTGTGACCTTCACGTGTCCATTCTTCACAGCTGCGTGCAATGCCGTACAATTAAGCGTCCAACCAAGGCGAACATTTACATTGTGTGGACATTTCGTAATGAGGTGCCTGGCCATGCCGACGAATCCATGTTCCGCAGCAAAGTATAAAGGGGCCATTGTACTTGAAAGGCCTGCAGCCTTCAGCCACGCTTTGAAATGCGGTCCATTGGCGTCAAGAAGAGCGTCGATCCCATCTCGTATCTCTGATATCACATTCCCGAACTCCGCATGCTGCGCGAAATTTATAGCTGCATACTCCGCCAGAGGGAAGCGGCCAGTGATCGAAAACGAGTCGTCACGGTCCTCCAACCGAAGCAACGTGGCAAGACAGGCTTGAGCCATCACCGTGTGTGCGGCTTCCGCATGAACGTAATAACAGGAAGCTTCTTGTAACGTGGCAAGCCGATCTGAAGTGAGATACTCCTTGACCGAGTAATGCGAAAATTGAACAACCCGCGAGCCATCATTATCAATGACCGTGACCAGACTCGAGCATGTCAACAGAATCCCTTCCTCTTCCTCTTCCCACCGCAATTCCGCATCGAGTTTCGGAGTCCCAACAGCAGTAAAGTCCATCGCAAGGAGTTCAGCGAGTTCCTTGACATGAAGGGGGCGGCATGCAACTGTGAGACATTGCAATAACCGATGTGCATGTACTCGATTCTCCTTTGGAATATCCCTTAGTATCCGGGCATATGTCTCGTCTAGCGTTTCGGGTAATTCCTCAAGGATGAGCCGCACACTTGATACAAGACAGCGGCGTAGTCGTTCGAGTTGACAATAAATCCAGCGAAACCTGATCGAGAACATGAGTGAGTATAACTGGCAGACAGGGACATGCCCACATTCCACCGGCTCTGTCAGAAAGTGTCTTGATAACCAGGTTCTTGTCGTCTTCCCTCCACCGCTTAATGTTCATCTCCGAGTGAACAACGTGCTTGATATAGTCGACGATGTCCTTCTTTTGTCCATCTTGGTCGTGAAGTGATATGGAGATATATGTGAAGGATCCGAGAACAGCCCGGATGTCGCTCTCGGGACGACTGGTAGCAAACAGCCGTAAATTCGGGAGGTGCAACTCGACGAGTGCCTTTACAAGCTCGAGCACCTTTCCACGTGATGAGGGTATCCCAGAATTATCTGGACATTCGTCGACGGCGTCGATAATGAGATACACTGGGGCTTGTTCAGTCAACGTAAGCATCTCCTCCAGGCATCCAATAAGGGCACTATTCCTCGGCTTGGGCAACTCGAGTCCGCGACGGTGGGACGAGTACAAGGCTAGAAGCTTGTCGCAACAAGAATTGGATTGGGATGAGAGTTGGATAAGGAAAGACGAAAGCAGAGCATGGATATCTTGCTTTCCCTTGTCCTTAAAGTCGAAGAAGAAATAACCTAAATAGGCTGAACCATCGTGGGAGATCCGGTCAATATCCTGGATGACCGCCGCACTGGACAATATGCAGTGATATAAGTTACTGGAGTCAGAAGAATTTGGGGAGACATACGTAAGTACACTCTTCCAGTCGCAGGGGTAAAGGGGCTTTCAATCTGCCCTCAAACTGAAACGAAGCGCCTGTGCTGGGCGGCGAAACGACAATGCGCGCCCTGAAGATGATCACAACCCGACTACGCAGCAAGCGATCCCAGATTTCTCAGGAGAAGAGGACGGGACCTCCGCCTTTGCAACACGAACCAGCAAAAAGCGATTCTGACGACTCGGATCTGGCAAGGATGTATGTGAAACATGGAGGACGAAGCATTGCGGTCGAAGAAGCGCCTATGAGATAAGAACAAGGCACCGGCTGCGGGAGATGATGCATCCGACAAGGCACCATCTTTGACAGAAGTAAATCTGGCAGTATATTTACCACCACCGAGGAAGAAGAGCCGCTCACATCCCGTATGGAGGTACATCGTTTATTAACATCTTTCTCATTTTCTGTCCTTTGGACGTGGGATGTAGAAATGTTGAGACTTTCATGCCGTCTTCGTTGTCGCACATTTAATTGTTTGATCGGTACTTCAATCTAACGCACTGTCTTATTACTATAACACGTTTTCCTACAATGATATCTATTCTTCGCTTTCCGATCGTGCCCCCCCAAGATAAAAGCACGGCCGGTGCTGCAGTCAAATCGTACTGTGAAAAACTACAACGCAAGATACGTTACCGAGCACTCTAGCGTCTGGAGGACTGCGCGGCCTTTGCGGCTTCAATCTCCTTTGCTTTCTCTACAACGAGGATTAACACCGACAAGGGAGGTTATGTGGGACGTGGGAATACTCACCTTCAGCATGAGCTTTCCTCTTGGCCGCTGCAGCCTCGCGATCAGCACGGAGCTTGGCAAGGCGAGACAGGTCAGCTTTAGCCTGGTCTGTCTTTCCCTGTACGTGCAGCTAGATGGAAAAAGGAAGGAAGAGGGCGTTAACGAGGCAGATCAAACCAGGCACAGGTCCCGGGAAAGCGATTTGTTTACTTACCTTCCAGTAACGGTCTTTTGGCCCTGCTTCTCCTTCTGTTCTCTGCAAAAAAAGGGGGGGCGATGATATTGTAAGCCGACAGGATTTTTATGAGGGAATAGCTAGGGTGCTCGCACCGTTCTCTGCGGGTGAGCTCAGATCCGAGATGTTGAGTTTCTTGGAGACGCGGTTCGGATTGCGAAGTAGATCGTCCCCAACGGCGTCGTCTTCATCGCCCTGCTGCTCGCCCGACGTCTTCTTCGCAGAGGCAGTCTTATCGGATGCCTGTTTCTTCTTGAGCTCTCTGCGCTCTGCACGGGTGAGCACGGGTCCTTCGCGATCCTCTTCTTCCTCTTCCTCCTCCTCGTCTTGTTCATCGTCAGAATCGTCGCTCTCGGCGTCGCGACGTGGGCTATAAGAGAAAAAGAGAAAAAGGGCATTGAGAGGGAGAATGGTCGATGTTAAGACGCACTGTTTTTCCACGCTTACAGCAGTACCATTCTCGTCAAGTTCGAGATAACGACTAGACGCTGACTAGCGCTGACTAGTAAGCAGTTTCGCTCAAGGACAGACGTCGAAAGGATAAGCACCAGATTGATTCCCCCAGTACCACGCCTTGGCTTTCTTAGCAGCACCTACGCACGACCAACGTCAATAATTTCAATAATTATTATTATTCTAGGATTGAGTTGTTTACCAAATCCTCTGATCCAGACAAAGATCGCAGCGAGTGACCAGGAGAGAAGCCTTTGTGAGAGAAAAAAATATTTTAATTTCCCATTCACGGGAACTTCCGAAGGGGGGTTGTCGAGTCCCATTTTCCTTTTCTTTTTTTGGGGGGGGCGGGGTTATCAGTGATGACAAGCGAGGTCAGCCGCTGCACATCAGCGCAATGCATCAGCGTAAGCGCGTGCTCGACCTATCGGGAATGGATTCCGAGTCGTGGGGGTGCGTTTCCTTGTCGCTTTTCTTTTTTTCAATCTCTCATACATATATGCTCAGGTTCCTGATATTTGTACATTCTACTCTCTCGACATCCCCCCATCTGCCGTGCGCGTTGTCATCCGCCAACGTTTCGAGAAGAAGCGCTACGTGTCTCTGTCGCAGCAGGCACAGATGACACAACACGCCATTGGAGGGAATTCCCTCGTTAAAATCCCCCTTGCTCTTGCTCCCAGCATCGATGAATAGTCCTCCATCCAAGAAGCGTGCTTCATGCAAATCGACAGCTACACCGGAACTGTGTAACCTGGCAATACCGAAGGCGGTGGCCCGAACCACGACACCGCTTACCTGCACCTCAAGACACAGCCCGCGCATGTCCGCCACCGCGCCAAATGGGAATAGGGGGAAATATCACCACCTGCAGAGAAGAAGCGTTGAAGCCTGCGAAGTTGCAGAAGAGCAGGACAGACGACGGCTCAGTGCGCCATTTATGTCTATGCGTCTTCACTTTTTTTTTATTCCTCAATTTCTGACACATGGATGCTGCTACCTCTGCAGGGCCTTCCCCCCGTCACTACCCATTGGATGCCCTTGTCGTTGCCGACCAGCTTGCAATTGCGGGTGCGTGATTCTCTGCTATGCCAAAATTAACGTGGAGGCTCATACTAGCCCTTCCCCTTCCCCGCAATTAATCTTACCATGACTCCGACCACGTTCTCAATCTCAGCAAAGCCTCGACTTGCTGTCAGCTTCGCACCTCCCCCCGGCCAGGCAAAAGCGAAAAGACCCTCACATAGCGCAAAGGTAAAGGTGCTGTGACTCCGCCCCTACACTGTAATGAAACCTCTGATGTTGCTGGAGAGACTACAATGCGCCCCGTCAAATCGGTCGGGACTCTCTCGTCGTCACTCTTGAGAGCCAACGTCAAGAAACGCAGGATACTCAAAAGAGAACAGTGATTACCGTGGCACTGTGGAGCGAACCATCTCGTAGTATTGGTGAGAAGGGGATGATGCCTCCACCTGCGCGGCATGGACTAGGAAAGAGCGCTTCTGACGACTTGGGACGTACTTCTGGCAACGATGCATGCGAAACCTGTGCGACCCACCACCAATACGCACGCAAAGTACTGGTAGGAGGAAGCACTGGAGCAGAAGAAGCGTCGCTCGGCTTAAACCAAGGCACTCCATGCAAGAGGTAATGTATCTGACAAGACATCATCCTTGGCAGGGGCCAAGCTGGCGGTACATTCACCACAGCCGACGACGACGAAGCGCGCGAGAGTCGACCCTGATGGTGCATGGGAGGACACGGATACGACAAGAGAGAAGTTCGCCTGCAAATTGTGTAAACAAATGAGCGCACAAAATCTATGATTGACGAATCAAGGCGAGAAGGAACTCGAGCACGAGCCATTGAGGAAGAGGAAGCGCTCAGATCCTGTCTTGAGGTACACCGTTTCTTCTCAACGTTTCCCACTTTTTTTTGTTTCTTTGTTTGGGCTCTTGGCTCGGTATAGTCACCGCAGGAAAGGGGGTGACGAAATTACTAGACCGGCGCGGGTGGCGAAGTTGATAATTGGTACATACTACGCTGGTAGACCATCTGGAGAACCATTTGTGTATGATATCACTAGTACATCGCATTCCTCATACAATTCATAACTGTGAGGTAATATTACATGCAACGCGCCAGCCATCCCCGCTTCAAAAAAAGGCTTCACAACGCCGCCATACTCCTGTATGTAGTTGTGTCAACTTGGTCACAGCCCGACGTACGTACGGACGCCGGTATCTATTACGAGAGCGACTCCTCAGCTCATTTGATCACAACAAGCGCACAGAGCAGATGGCAAGCCCACCTGTCCCATCTAACTCTGGCATGAGCGGATGCGGATTCTTCCCGACATCCAGCTCATGTCCATTCCCGGTGTCAGGCAGTAGCCAGAGCACGCGCGCACCCCCAAGGCCAAGTGGCACCAACTGACCTGCCCTTATCAACCATCTCATGAAATATCACTCCATCCAACACCAAGGGCTCTGCACCCTTCGTGTGCAAAGTGCCACCAGCCCTGCACCACTGTAGCACCGTCCGCCCAACCCCCACGAGAACGAGCAGCATGACGAAGCTCGGAAGAGCTACGAGATCACCACCTATTTACCTTCACCGTCTGCCCCGTCTATACAGAAGTCGAACTGTTTCACCTGTGCGACCTGGTCGGAGCATGATACCGAGAACGTCCTCGTGCCGTCTCAGGAATGTACTGACGATACGGCGCGGAGCGCGCTCGATGGCGTCGGTTGTGGCCAGCCCCCCCCTTTCATGAGTGAGGGACTGAGACGGCGAGGCAGTCCAGTTGACAGGCTTGGGTTCCGGTCGCTTGTACATGTCGAGGCGGTGGTAGTAATGCATCACGGCTGCTTGGCGGAGGATGTGTGGAATGTTGAGATTATGGGTATCTAAGATTGCCGAGGACTGAGATGTCGGGGCCAAAAGAATGTGAGGAGTCCCGCGTGAGGGACTGTGAACAAGGGGGCGCGCGCGAGGGGATAGGCCCGAAGCCTAGTACCTGTAATGTACTCAGTATCGCGCGCGGGCACGAAACTATGTTTATTTACCTGTAATGTACTATTACAGGGTAAGCTAAAGGGGCTAGGTAATGAACGAAGATACTCACCTCAGTATCGCGCGCGGGCACGAAACTGAGGTGGCCGTGTGCCCTACAGGCAGTATATAAACGCGGGGCCTTAAGGGCCCCGATAAGGACTAGCTACGAGGGAATAGAACACGCGCGCGTAGGGCGCGCGCGCTGTTAACTAACGGGGCACGGGGCGTGCTAGTGAAGGGGTCTAAAGAGGTACTAACTAAGGGCCATGGCCACAAGGCCGTGCGAGGCGGGGCACGCGTGAACGCGCTGCCGATCTGGGCGATCCGATCGGCCCAAATCCAACATGGAAGGGTGAAAAACAGGATAAATGTGTGAGTCGCAAATACTGCGAGGAGAGTGGCGTCCTGAATTGGGCGCATAATTTCGTACGCAAAGATGCCAGATGCCGAGAACTTGAGCTTGAGGCATCCGTGATTGTTTACAAGGTGGACTCGGATCTGTGGCAGTGCTACGCCGGAGGAGACGCGACCATCTGCGAATGCCCTAAGTCAGGTGCGTGCGATCACTGGATCACCTTCAATTCATGACGTCAATGATATACTGTAGTGCAGTACCCGCAAGACTCGCACTTGCTCTGTCAGCAACTACCGTCACGTGGAGTCCAAATCCCCGACCCCTGACACTACCAGTACCTGGTCTTGGGGGTCTTCGCTCCCTTTATCTTCCCAAGTGAGTGGGCGGCACTTCAAGGAGCTTTGACATCCTGCCAGTACGTCTGATTATCCTTCCACTGGCACTTTGGTCCCTTCCTCATTCCTGCAGCTACCCACAGGATGTAACACAACGCCGAGTCGGTCTTGTAGTAAACGACGTCCCAGTGGGGGTCCAGTAACTAACTGCTGCAGCAAGGACAAGTCAAGTCATAGGAAGCAAGCCTTGGAACGCTTCGGTCACGGCGGAGGTCTCTGGTACCGTCACTGAATGGGGGCCTGGCCTTCCTTTGTCATGACTCACCCCTGGCCCAGGTTGAGGTGGGTCATAGCACCACTCACTTCCCGTGAGCGCTGCGGCCATTGAGAACATCGTGACTCACTTCCTGCCTTCATAGAAATCACAAAACTTGGTTCTCTGTCGTTCAAGTACCGCAGAATAAATAATATTCAACCAATCATGTCATGCCAGAGTCACGGGAACCATCTCACGAACTAGGTCGCCCCAAGATGGCGACATCTTATATCTATCTTCGCCGGAGTGGCACGGCCCCGCAAGGTCTGTCGAAGTTTAATCACCCGGCTATCCCCTTTGTATCCGCTTTTGCTGATGCTACTAGTAGTATGTTTGTGCCATCAGACAGAAATACTCTCGTGTATATCCTCCTTGCGCCCAGTGTCAACGGACAATCTCCCATCAAGAGTTCCCTTCCCATAAACTGACAGCTACGCACAATCTGTGCACGGCAATATCGAAGGGTAGGCAGAACCAACTTCAACCAAGACGCCGCTCACCTGGCTCGCACCCCAAACATAGGCACGCAAAGCTGTTACTACCCAAAATGGGAACAAGGGGAAATGAAAACACTCCTTCCCTTGCAAAGAAGAGGCGGCGTAGTGTGTCGAAGGGTGCAAAGTCGCAGAAGAGCAGGTCAGATCCCGTGTACCCGTTGTATCAAGTTCGTCGTGCGACTATGCATCGTCACGACTTTGTTATTGCTCAATTTACCAAGACATGGGCGCTGCTACTTCTGCAGGGCCCTCTCTCCCCTTACCCCCGTCACTGCTCAGCGGATGTCCTTCGCTGCCCAGCTTGCAGTTGCGAGTCCGTGTTTCTCTGCTATTTCAAAGTCAACGCGAAGGCCCCTGTAGCCCTTCTTCTCCCAGTAGTTAATTCATACAAGGCTCTGACGACGTGCTCACCTCAGCCGGGCCTCGGCCTGCTGTCATTTCTATACCTCACTCTCCCCGACCTCGCACGCCCGAACACCCTCTCACGGCGTAAAGGTAAGGGTGCGGTGAGTCTGCCTCCACCGTAACGAAGCTCCTGATGTTGGTGGAGAGAGGGCAATTCCGTCCGTGAAGGCGACCGAGTCCCTCGTTCTCACTCTTGAGAGTCAACGATAAGAAAGGCAAGATGCCTAAGAGAAAAGGAATCATACCAGCTGTGCGGAGCGAAAAAATCCCATACTACTGAGGACAAAGGGATGAGGCCTTCATCTTCGAGGCTTGGACTAGAGAAAGGCGATTTCGACGACCCTCTGGCAGAATTGCATGCTAACGGTAATGGTGCGCTACTTTCAACGAGTCAACCGATATACGCGCACAGAGCAGGGAGATTGAAGCGCTGCTGTCAAAGAAGCATCGATCCGATAAAACCAAAGTACTGCTGGGGGGAGATGATGCACCTGACAAGGCAACATCTTTAAGCACGTTAGAGTCCTAGTCTACCTGGTGGTGCGGGGGAACGCGCAGGTAGTACAAAAGGAGAGTGCGCCCGTAAATGCGCCTCACAACCCTAAGGAAGGCACAAAGCCAATGATCGACACCCCTAACGGTGAGAAGGAACTCTAGCGTGGACCACCGAGGAAGAGGAGGCGCGCAGATCGCGTGGTGAGGTATCATACATCGTCTCTGCTCAACTTTTTTTCTTATCCGTTGGGACTTACGGTGGTCATGGACAGAGTCCATCGTTCTGTTCGGTTCTTTCGACACGTCGGGAGGTGGAAGTGAAGAGACTTTTCGTCTTTCTTTCCCATGGCTGCTGTGCCGCCTGAAACAACTAGTGGGACACCGAAAACCGAAACAAGACCCTCGCATGGGCGCTGCGCGACCACCCTGCTCCACCCTGCTCCCATTGGCTGCCGCCAGTTGTCCTCCACTGCATCAAAGTCAAGGGGCAGACGCATCCGACATTGTGTGACACTGATAGCGACGATCCTATCGACTTTCTTCGATCGTCCTAACTTGTGTTATCCTGATTTTTTCCCGTCGTCTTGGTTGCACATTTTTCTGACCGGTACTCCACGTCAATCTACCTGACCTGTTTTGTTACTGTAATACATTTTCCTACAATGATATATCTCTCCTTCACATTCCGACTATGGCCCCCCAAAATAATAAACAGCACGGCCAATGCCGTAGTCAAATCGTACCATGAAATACTACAAGATAGGATCATAGGATACAGAACATTATTAGGGAATTGCATAGCTTTTTGCAGCTTCCGTCGCCATGGCCATTTCTATAGCGAAGATTAACAAGGATCGGGAAGGTGGATGTATGTGCGACGTCGGAATGCTTACCTTCAGGCGAGGCTTTCCAACTCGGCCGCGCCCGCCCGCCTCGCGTTCTGCACGGATCGAGGCTAGGCCCGGGAAACAACCGCATGATCAGAGGGTCCCGTATTGCAAGCTCGTATGGCGTGGTTCCAAACTTGGAGCGCACGTGGACATTTGCACCAGATTCAAGCAGCAGCTGTGCAAGCATGGAACGCTTGAGAGATAGTGCCAAATGCAGAGCAGTCTCGTGGTTGTTGTCCTGCAAGTCCACGTCCGCACCTCGATCAAGTAATAATCGGACGATGTCGCAAGATCCGAGCCTGATCGCGAGGTGTAGTGGTGTCTGGCCATTACAATCTCGTACGTTGACCTTTGCATCAGAGTCGAGTAGTAATGTGTAGATAGCCTTGAGTACGTTGAGTGTGTCATCGTCCAAACGCTCTGTCTCCCAAACCTTGAAAGCTGGTACCATATGCAAAGGGGTCAATTGGCGATTGTCCTTGACATCCACGTCCGCACCTCGGTCTAGTAATGATCGTATGACATCGGTTTTTCTCCATTCGACCGCGCAGTGGAGTGGCGTTCTGCCATCACGATCCCGTACGTTAACATTTGCCCCATAATCAAGCAGCAGCTGCGTAAACATGGAAGTCCTGAAGCGTACTGCGACATGCAATGGGGTGTTGTTGTCCTCGGTTTGCAAATTCACGTTTACAACTCGATCCAGTACTAATCGTGGGTTGTTGGGAGATGCGCACCGCACCATCTCATATCGTCCAGAGGCCTGTATGTTGAGCTTTGCACCAGAATCGAGTAGCAACATCCAAATAGCCTCCATTGCGCCACCATCACGAGGTGATTGGTAAGTCAACCGAAGAGGGGTCCTGTGATCCACATTCTGGGCGTCCACTTTGGCACCTCGGTCGAGTAATAATCGTACAATATCGCAATGTCCCTGATCAGCCGCGAAGTGGAGTGGTGTATTACCCTCAGCATCCGATATGTGAACATTTGCACCAGATTCAAGCAGCAACATGCACAGAGCCTTGAGCGGCCCGCTGGAACTACCGTGGAAAACTGCCAGATGCAGAGGAGTGCGGTGGAAATTATCCAGCGCATTCACATCCGCACCTCGGTCCAGCAATAACCTCGCGACGTCGAGATGTCCGTGTCGGGATGCGATGTGTAGGGGTGTATTGCGCCACTTATCACAGGCACGGATGACCGTGTTGCGTTTATGTAGCATTCGAGGAAGCTTGGCTTGTTCTAGTTTTGCTGTCCTCAGAAATGAGGTTGCGCCTTTCTTCATACGGTCATTTCCATCTGTATGAGGGTTAAGTAGTAGCTGGACAATATCGAGGTTTCCATTCCCAGATGCCCAATGCAGCGGAGTCATATTATGGCGATCCCGAATGTGTATATCTGCGCCGTACCGAAGGAGCAGCTTTGTGACCTCCACGTGTCCATTCATCGCCGCTGCGTGCAATGGGGTACGGTCAATGTGAAGATAATTGCGGACGTTTACATTTTGTGGACATTTCAGAATCAGGTGCCTGGCCATGCCAAGGAATCCACGTTTCGCGGCAAAGTATAAAGCGTCGTTCCATTGGTCCTTCGGTTCCCGGTACGACATTGCACATGACATGTCTGCAGCCATTTGCCACGTTTTGAAATGCGGTCCCTTGGCGTCAAGAAGAGCGTCGATCCCATCTCGTATCTCCAATATCACATTCCCGAACTCCGCATGCTGCGCGAAATTTTTAGCTGCATAATCCATCAGAGGGAAGTTGCCAGTGATCTGTAAGTGGTGACGAAAGTCCGACTGAAGCAAGGTGGCAAGGCAAGCTTGAGCCATCACCGTGTGTGCGGCTTCGGGATGAACGTAATAGCAGGAAGCTTCTTGTAACGTGGCAAGCCGGGCTGAGGTAAGATACTCCTTGACAGAGTAGTGAGAAAATTGAACAACCCGCGAGCCATCATCATCAATGACCGTGACTAGACTCGAGCATGTCAACAGAATCCCTTCTTCATCTTCCCACCGCAAATCCGTATTAAGTTTCGGAGTCCCAACAGCAGGAAAGTCTATCGCAAGGAGTTCAGCGACTTCCTTGACACGAAGGGGGCGGCAAGCAACTGTGAGACATTGCAATAATCGATGTGCAAGCACTCGATTCTCCTTTGCAATCTCCCCTAGTATCCGCGCATATATCTCGTCTAGCGTTTCGGGTAACTCGTCAAGGACGAGACGCACACTTGACACAAGACAGCAGCGTAGTCGTTCGAGTTGACAATAAACCCAGCGAAACCTGATCAAGAACATGAGTGAGTATAACAGGCAGGCAGACAGGGACATGCTCACATTCCACCGGCTCTGTCTGAGAGTGTCTTGATCACTAGGATCTTGTCCTCTTCCCTCCATCGCCTAATGTTCATTTCCGAGTGAACAACGTGCTTTATATAGTCGACGATGTCCTTCTTTTGTCCATCTTGGTCGTGAAGTGATACGGAGGTACATGTGAGGGATCCGAGAACAGCCCGAATGTCATTCTCGGGACGGCTGGTAGCAAACAGGCGCAAATTCGGGAGGTGCAACTCGACGAGTGCCTTTACAAGCTCGAGCACCTTTCCACGTGATGAGGGTATCCCAGACCTATCTGGACATTCATCGAGGGCGTCAATAATGAGATAGACTGGAACTTGTCCAGGCAACGTGAGCATCTCCTCGAGGCATCCAATAAGGGCACTATCCCCAGGCTTGGGCAACTCGGATCCGCGACGGTGAGACGAGTACAAGGTGAGGAGCTTGTCGCAGTAAGAATCTGATTGGTCTGAGAGTTGGATAAGGAGAGATGAAAGTAGAGGACGGATATCCTGCTTTTCCTTGTGCTTAAAGTCGAAAAAGAAATAACCTAAATGGGCCAAACGACCGTGGGAGATGCGGTCAATATTCTGGATGACTGCGGCACTGGAAAATATTCCAGAACATAAGATACTGGGGTAAGAAGAATTGGGGGAGACATACGAAATAAAACTCTTTCCAGCACCCGCTATGACAACGGAGATTCAGCAATCGAACTGAAAAGGGGGGAAAGTGCGGGAAGGCATACGATTTCCATAAATCCATAAGAGCGAGCCGGACTGTTTCCACTCGGTGAAGGTGTGACCTTCAGTGAACCACATGGTAGTGCCTTCATGGAGTTTATCACGCGCAGTATTGTAATTCACGGAAGGATCTGGGGGAGAGAGCCAACCTCTAAGGGCCCGTCGCAACTTCTTCCCTGTGTGAATGATTGAGCTTAGAGAAAGCATGAAGGGATTACAACTGGATCGCGTACGGTCGATATTGGTAGGATCATTTGCCATTTGATCGATCGCTTCTGCCCTAAATGTTATGATTGGATTTATGGTGCCTGCATATGGTTGCGCACTATCAAGAACCTCCCAGCTTGGGTTCATTTGTCCTTCAAGACAGTTCATTCTGCTGTCAATGTACTTCACTCTGTGATCTACTTCACTGGCGGCATGGGTCACTTCGTCATGAAAGCGATGTGCCACATCCAGGGCTTGTACAGCCACTACGAGAGCCTCCTTTTGAGTCACTTTGTCTAACCGACGGAACGCATCATCAATATCAGTACATCCTACGAGCTTCATGAAAAATGTTCCTTAATACGGATAAGCCAACAGGGGTCATCCGTCAACAATGATCACTCACTTGATGTTCCTTGTTCAATCACCTTTGTCGCGATGCCAAGGACAGAAAGGACCTCAGTCATCACCTTGATAATTACTTCCTGCATTTCTGGCGTCTGCGGGATGTTGGCATAAGTGTCAAGGCGCCGGAGGAACTTCTCGATGTGTTCAAAGAGCTCAGTGATTGCGCATAGAGTATTGTCATTACTATCTCCAAATGCCTTTGCCACCTAAGACATCTGGGTATTAAAACCGGCTGCATGATGGAACCAAGGAAGACGGTTACAACTAGTAAAATGCCAATTGCAGCAAACATCACCCCTGCTGGAGGATATATCTGCTTGATTAGTCAGATCGCTGATCTTGGTCTATTGCTACAACGTTTGGAGGATTTACCAAGCCAACGCCGGCACCAATGGTCTGTATAACCTGGCTGACTAGATCCACTGTGGCGACGAGCCATGGCCACTGCATCGATGTGCCATGGCCTGTCCCAGGTTGGCCGTACCCTGGTAGTTGCTTCTGAAGCACATCAAGAATAGCGTTGGGGGAATTGCAGGCGATGAGATCGTGAAATAGTGGATGAGAAGGGAGGTCCTTTCCGGTGGTATTCTTGTATGCTTGCAAAGCTTGATTGAAGATGGATTGGAAGCGTGCATTTCTGTCAGCCACAGAGGTAGTTGGGGACATGACGGTATTAGTGTGTGAGATAACGGGAGGGTCTGAGGCGAAGTAGGACATATAAGGATACCCACGCAACTGATGTACTACTCACACCCAATCTTGGCTCGTGCCTGAAAAATGATCACGTGACTGTTATATGACACATGATTTATCTGTCAACGTCACTAGCCTGGCAAGCCCGTCTTTGTAATTTTAGTGAAGATAGTCATTCACTAATACAAGATACATCTGAGCTCCCCTGGTAACATGCAAGACAGAAACCCTCTTCGCAGAGGCAGCCTTATCGGATGCCTGTTTCTTCTTGAGCTCTCTGCGCTCTGCACGGGTGAGCTCGGGTCCTTCGCGATCCTCTTCTTCCTCATCGTCTTGCTCATCGTCTTCGTCTTCGTCGTCCTCATCGCTCTCGGGGTCGCGACGTGGGCCCTAAGAGAAAGAGAGAAAATAGGCATTTCGTACAAGAACAGAGGGAGAATGGTTGATACTAGGACGCACTGTTTTTCCACGCGTACAGTACCATTCTCGTCAAGTTCGAGATGGCGACCAAACACTGCCTAGTAAGCACTTTTTCTCAAGGACGAATGTTGAAAAGACGAGCACCTGAAGGATCTCCCAGTACCACGCCTTGGCTTGCCCTTTTCTTGAAGCACCTACACACGACCAACGTCAATAATTTCAATAATAATAATAAATTTAAGATTGGGTTGTTTACCGAACCCTCTGACGCTTGATTGAAAGCGTGAGTTGTGGTTGGCGCAGAGGGATTGTGGGGACGTGGCAGAAGTAGTGTACGGATAAAGGGAAGGTCTGAAATGAGCCTGAGGCTAAGGTACTAGGACAAAGATGGGATCTCCCCGGAGCATGACAGGTATGCAGTGATTTGGCTGTTTCCACTGCGTCCTAGACATGCTCCAAGACCGATTTTGACATCACATGTATCTCTGACACCCTCTGACACCGTCTCCTCTTGCTGGCCCGGGACGGAACCAAAAGGTAGCAATGGCACGGACCCCGGAGATCAGAGTTTACAAAAACGGTCCAGCAGGTCCGGTTTCCGGCCTCGCGTGCCAGCACATCAGCGCGTTGGGTAAGTGTCCGAGTCGTCTCACAACAAGAATCTTCGAATCTCTTCTTACAATCTAGAATTCACAACATCTTTCAATTGCACAGCCTGAAGGCCATACCCTTAACATGCAACAGGGAGCGAGCCGCCCAGGTATGTTACTCTCCCTAGGCCCCGCCTCATGAGTCTCACAAAGTCACAAGCTGATAAACTAGATCACCTCGTTCACCCGCAACGGGACGAGGATCAGTCTGAATATGCTCACCGTTCAGTTCCTCTTTTCAACAAATATCGAAGTATGACAGAGGGCGAAGACAAGGTGGCCAAACGCTGGCAAAATGATGCTGAAGTCATTTCATCTTCGTCAGTTCTCGGCTTAACCTCCATATCCCTCATCTACCGAATAACGTACAGACCGGTTTATTCTCTGCCACGGTTCTGTTTTGGGTTGCAGTCACCGTCATTGGACTCAAACCAAACTCCCAGGATACCGCAGCATTATATCTTGGGCAAATCTATCAACTTGAGTTTCTCGCCGACTCCAACGTATCTTGACCATACATGTTACTCCTCTTAAACCACCTCCCTTCTCTCCACCAAATTATGTCATCTGGGTTAACTCACTCTGCTTCCTGAATTTAACTATCACCTTTACCTGTGCTATGCTGGCGACATTATACAGCAATGGGCCCGCCGATATTTCCGGATCACTCAGAGACCACGATACAGCCCTCACGATGGATCACGTACTCGTGCATTCTTTTAGCACGGTGTCGACGAGCTGGGATTTTCGTGGGTTTTTGAAATCATACCGACGCTGATACATGTCTCGCTCCTCCTGTTCTTTACCGACCTTCTTATTTATCTCTCCAACGCTGACCATACCGTATTCCAACATAGTATGGTGGGTTGGCATTTCCGTGGCGACATACATACTCATCACGTTTATGCCAAATCTGAGGCCGGACAGCCCATACTTTGAACCACTGTCTTCATCTGCCCTTCGGATCTATGTGGGCATATTATGTCCAGCCTTCTTGGTTCTCAGCTGATTTGTTTCCTTTGGCCATGAAGTCTCGAATCACTTTTTGGCCATGAGCGAAGATCATTACAATCGATGCATACAAGGTATGGAGAAGACAATAGAAATGGTTGTTCAAAAATCCTCAACGGAGATCGACCCCCCTTTTCGAGGTGAACGAACCGGATCAGTGTTTTGGGTACGTTGATGGTATCTTCTCAGGTCGTCTAATTCTGTCCCGAGACGGAAAAAATACGACGATTCATCGGATGCGTGAACGTCGCCGATGCGACCCATGATCGAGATTTCCGGAACGTTTTCAAGACGTTCTCCCAGAACCATAGTGTACTACGATCCGTTGAAGTGGGGCATTCCCTGAGAGGACGGGACGGCGGAAGCCGCGTGGAGCTTGATTTATACGCACAAATCATCGTTGCTGACATCAGTACGAAAGTTCGGGAACGCGATGACGACTGGATTGCGCTCGCTGTGAACCAACTTGAGAAGGTACGTTACTTCATTTTATGTACGGGGACTACTACTAGAACCGATTTTCACCGCAGTTTCCCCAGGTCAGAAGCTGACATTCGAGGCTATGTCGCACGGCAAGATGATAGCGTGTTACTTGCCAACTTGATCCACATCGCCCGTCAGATCTTCCCGCATTCCAAAGTTGGTAAAGAAGCGGTTTTCGTCTTGAGAAGCGTTGTCATACCAGACCTTTTCGAATTTGACATAAAAAATAAGCCTCCCGAACTGCAGCACGACTTCTGTGAGTTGTGGGATCACCTTATCGTAAAAGCGCGTAGCGTCGGGCCTCAAAGCGTTTCCCACTCTATCGAATCTCACCCCGATATGCCATCTTTACGTCGCCCTTATATTATGGCAGTGATAACGCCCTGACGGATTTACGCGCGACCAATCCATCGTCGTACCCTTTATGTCCTGGCCACGACAACTCTGGCCACGCTTCTGAGAAACCCTCGGTACTCTCTTTCCTCGCATGAATCCAATTCACATTACCCTCACTCTCCAAAACCGTGCCTAACCTATTCATGCCTCTGACGCACCGGAAGCTACTATATCCCAAATCTCTATTGAAAGCAATAATATTCTTGCCCCTCAGCGCCTAACTGACCCCAGCCAAAACCCGCACCACAAGACAACCATCCACCCCTCACACCATAGTGCTTGACTCCCATCACCGGCCACCTCTATGCCACTGTATAGCAACTCGCTCCCACGGGGCCTCCTATTTTCTACAGCGTCACCTATTCATTTGCAGCAGAAAGGCACGCACTTTTCTGGTCAATCTGTATATCCCCAACCCACCAACGCCTACATTGTGGACACAACCATTTCGGAACATGAGAATCGTGATCCATCACAGAACCCCACCCCCCCTTCTTAGCATCTACATGGCCCAAAATGAGTTGCAGTTATGCCGTTGCAGGTCATTGCCTGGTAGACGGCATTGTGAAGTCGTTGTTTCGCATAACTAACGAAAATGTTCGAAACGTTCAGACAAATACATGTAGGTCGTGTTTCTGGCTTGTATGAACTTCATTTCCTGTATTTGTCTATGCCTTCTTCCTTTGCCGATAAAACATGTCGCTTCTTTCTTTCTTTTTTGCTTCCCGGGTCATGCGACTTGAAACGTGCTTGTATGAAAGGTCACGGGATTCGGCTCGGAACGACGCGTCGGAGCGCTGGAGACCTCTGAGCTCTAAGCGCCAATAAGCATTTATCTCCCCCTTTCATCCCCAGCTGGCGTCCCCTCCGTTTCCTATACACCCGTACGCTCCACGCCCTATCCACCACCAGCTATTGTTTTTTTTAGCTTCAACTCATCATATTTTTATTGGTAATTCTACTTGCCGCCGGGCTAACGACATGCGCGACGCCCCTCTTCCCCTTTCTGGCACGTTACGATACGAACCAAGCGCCTCGACATATACATGAGCCCCCGCGTTTGTCCCTAACCACCAGGACAGTGAGAACCCTTCGTTATGGACCCGGAACTTCTCGTGCGATCTCTCTCTGCTCTTCTTTTTCTCCTTTTCTCTTGCC
>QFDX01000263.1:0-13682 GCA_003315875.1 Lactifluus piperatus | reverse complement strand
TGGGTAGAGTCAGAGGACGACAACGACAATGACGACGAAGTTGATGCAATCGAAACTAACGACTGTTGAGAGCCACTGTCAACGAGGATAGCTAGTGCCCTCACCTCATTCTTGATGGCCGTGTGACAGTCATCCCTGCTTCCATGACGCTTCTCTGCCAGCGCATGGAAACCCAAATCGGGCACGGATCTACCAGTAACTCCTTCGATATGATGACACACGCCCCAATCTCGGCAGCCATGGCGCGTAAAGTGTCGAGTATGGCGCCCAAGTCATCAGGCCTCAGGGGCAAGGCTGACGAGGGCACCCAAATCAGCGATGCTCAACTCACAGATGGCCTCGCCGCCGCCTTCGAACAGGCGACATTTCATCTGGGTGACGAGGCGAGCGAAGCGGGTGGGAGATGGAATAATGAGGTGGAGCTTGTATTCGACGATTCCCTAATTGTCATGCTCTCCGAACATGAAATGAAAGGAGATATTTGATTGAGACAGTGTTTCTTGATATCTTGTAGCTGTGGGAATGAGGACTAGGCAGATATTTGAGGGATCATTGCGGCGTATGATTGGCGCGTCGCGCGTTGATGCGACTTTGTCAGTGCAGTGGTTCAAAGTGAGCTGGTTTTACAGTAGGACAAAGTGGTCGCATGTCAGTCTGACTCAGTTCGACTGCTTAGGACAGCTTATCGATATATCGTGCTTAAGTTGCTTATGGAGCTTATTTCCGGACCAGTGGCTTATTGGACTAAGTAAGCACGGCTAAGCACAACTAAAATCACGTTTTACTGATGGCCACCGCTCTCTAGGCTCCATCCATCTTCGATGGGTCACTTTATTTATCAACCCATATTCATAAATCATTGTATGCGAAAATACACAACACTAAATTATAAGAAACTTCTGCATCAACAAAAACACAGACAGGACTAAGATTCCTGGGCCGGCGTTACTGCCACGCCATCATCACATACTGAAATCAACGAGTCAGTTAGACGCCGCATCGGTGACGATTGGGCAATTCCTCCAACCTTAGGTGCTATCCTCGTTTTGCGCCATGCTCAATGAGCAATTGCATTATATACCGATACCCCTTCCGTGCCGCTATTTGGAATGCAGTTCGACCATCCTCGGTGTGAAGCTCTAGATTTGCACCTCGTGCAAGAAGCAATTTCACCATCTCGAGTTCTCTACTTTCAGTTGACAGATGTATAGGGGTCCAATCATCCAGCTCCCTAGCATTCACATCTGCGCCGTGATCAATCAAGAAACGTGCGATATCAATATGCCCGTATTGAGATGCGTTGTGTAACGGGGTCCACCCAAGATCGTCCCGTGAGTCCACCTCCGCGCCGTGCTCAATAAGTAACTGCACAACGTTGAAGTGTCCCTTTCTCGACGCAAGACCCAGTGGTGTTCTCTGATCAGCATTTCGTGCATTGACATCTGCACCCCGTGCGATCAGCGATCGTACAACCCCAAGCTTCCCTTCCTCCGCCGCAGTGTGCAGTGAAGTCTCTCCAGTGTTGTCCCCCTCATCATCATCGGAGTTGTATAGCGCTGTGTCAGATGTAGTTGAGCATATGAGGTTCCGAACATTCTCGTCTGCCTCGTAATCTGCTAGGAAGCTTGCAACTTCGCTTTGGCCATTTCTCGATGCCAAGCCTGCTGCAGTTTGATTGACGTGATTTCGCGAGTCCACATCCGCGCCATGTCTGAGCAACAATTTCACAGACTCGAGATGACCTGACCACGATGCTGCATGCAATGCAGCCCAGCCCTTGTCGTTGATGGCACCCACATTCGCTCCTGACTCGAGTAAAAAGCGTAATATCTTCAATTTCCCTTTTCCAGCCGCCAGATAAAGAGGTGTCTCTTCCAGGTCGTTACGAGAATTGACATCAGCACCACGTTCGACCAGTAACTGTGCAACTTTCATGTGCCCAGTAGCCGAAGCGAAGTGCAGCGGAGTCGCGAGGTTTTCTCCCCGTACATTCAAATTCGCACCACGGTCTAGCAACAGTCGTACGAGGTCGAGGTATCCTTTATGCGATGCGAAGTGTAACGGAGTAGATTTCTGGTTGTTTTTGGAATGTATGTCTGCACCTTGGTCAATTAGGAAGCGGGAAATATCGATATGCCCTTGGACAGATGCCATCATCAACGGAGTCTCCTGGATGCCATTCCGTACATCAATGGCTGCGCTGGATTGGAATAGTAGTTGCACGACATCGAGATGTCCGTTGTGTGATGCGGAGTGCAATGGATTCCATCCTTGGTCATCAGTGGCCTTGATATCAGCTCCTTGTTCTATTAAGAACCGTACAACATCAAGCTTCCCATTTCGAGATGCCAGGTGCAATGCAGTGCTCCCGTCCCCAATTCGAACGCCGACATCGACACCACACTGGAGTAGGAATCTCACGACGTGGATGTGCCCACAATATGACGCAGAGTGGAACGGAGTCCAGCCCTTATTACATAGGGAAGACACATTTGCACCATTCTCGACTAAGTACCGTGCAATCTCGAGGTGCCCGAACCATGCGGCGTGATTCAAGGTTGTTTCTTGCAGGTCGTCCCGCATATCGACAGCTGCACCACGTTCAATAAGCAACTTCACGGTCTCGAGATGTCCATTGACCGATGCAAGATGTAGCGGGGTCCAGTGGCCGTTTGCTGGTATGTTTATGTCTACGCTGTGGTCTAGCATCAACCGCACAGTGTCAACATGTCCGTATCTTGCCGCGTGGTGCAACGGGATCCTGCCATTCTTGGACCGGGAATACATGTCTGCACCTTGCTCGATCAAGAAGCGTGAAATGTTGAGAAATCCGTTTCCAGACGAATAGCACAATGGAGTATCCTGGGTATCGTCTCTCGCTTCGAGGACTGCACCAGAATGCAGCAGCAGTCGTACGACATCGAGGTGCCCGCTGGATGCTGCGCTGTGCAACGGGGTTCCACCATTCTTGGTCCGACAGTCTACAATTGCATTGTGCCGAAGTAGGAGACGCATAACTTCCAGTTGTCCCCGGCCTGAAGCCAGATGAAGTGGAGTCGCCCAGCTTGAAGGAAGTCGTGTGTTCACATCAGCATTATTTTCAAGGAGGAACCGTACGATATCAAGTTTCCCCTCTTCCGATGCCCGGTGTAAAGCTGAATAGTCTTGATGATCTAGGACATCCATATTGGCACCATCCTGTACCAGCAATACTGCGACTTTCACATGCCCGAAGGCTAGCGCCGCGCGTAGTGGACTCGAGCGAGATCCACCCCTCCTATTCACGTCCGACGGATGAACAAGGAGAAGGTGCTTTGTAAGGTCATGGAATCCGCATAATGCTGCATAGTATAATGGAGTCGCTTCTGGAACTGTTG
The DNA here is from genome assembly GCA_003315875.1 of Lactifluus piperatus. Lineage (NCBI taxonomy): Eukaryota > Fungi > Basidiomycota > Agaricomycetes > Russulales > Russulaceae > Lactifluus > Lactifluus piperatus. The sequence goes on along the minus strand of QFDX01000263.1, from coordinate 10,305 downwards.
GATGCATTGTCGACATTGCTTGTCTCCAAGGGCGATCAATATCGTACAACCACACCCACGCTGCAAAATGGGGTTTGCTCGGGTCGAAAAGGAGTTCCATCATTTCTCGTACTGACGACGAGACATTATCGAACTGAGCATGATCGATCCAATGTCGACCAGCATAGTGAGCCAGTGGGAATTTCTCGATCGTCTTTTTGTCGATATGCTCGTCTAGATTGAGCAGGATGCTCAGGCATGCTTTTGCAAGAATCGTATGTGCGGGACCGGGAAGGATGTAATAATGGGAAAGGGGGCTGTCCCCTAATGATGCAAGGCGATCCGATATCAAGTACTCCTTGACACTGAAGTGGGAAAATTGAACTACTCGGGAGCCATCCACATTGACAATCGATATCAAGCTCGAACCAACGGAGAGAACCGCTTCTTCTGCATCGCCTAGGCTCCAGCCTACATCATAGTTTGGAATCGAATCGGGTTCAAACTGAATAGCAAGAATATCGGCAAGTTCTGCGACGCGTAGCGGACGAATCGCTACGAAGAGGCATTTGAACAGACGCTCAGCATATTCTCGTTTCTCCTCGTCAATTGAGGTCAATGCATGTTTGTATGTTTCATCTAACGTCTTTGGCAACTCGTTCAGAGCAATCTGGATCTTCGGAGGAAGTTTGCGACGCAGGATCTCCAACATGCAGAACACCCATCTAAACCTGCACATAATTCAATAGGTCAGCTATTGAGAGGCATCGTCATGCGGTCACTTACATCCCGCCCGCTCTCTCCGAGAGGAATTTGATCACTAGTTGTTTATCCTGTTCTCTCCATCTCCGCATCTTTGGATCAGAGTGAACAACTTCTGTTACGTAATCCACGATGTCCTGTTTTTGTCCGATTTCTTGATGAAGCGAAACTCGAAGTCTTGTTAAAGGCTCGAGCACAGTTCGTATGTCAAATTCTGGACGACTTGTAACACAAATATTAACATTTGAAAGCGACAACTTGACAAGCTGCTGCACGAGTTCGAGGACCTTTTCCCGTGCCGTTGGCATTCCCGAGACATTTGGACATTCGTCTAACGCATCGATTATGATGTAAATTGGCGCCTCTCCGCGGAGCTTTAGCATCTCGTATAGAGTTTCCCTAAGTGTCCTGTTGGAAGCGTCTCGGATGCCGCTATCGTGTGTCGCATACAAGTCGGAGAGCATATCATAATATGCAGTAGATTGCGCAGAGAGCTGTGTGAGGAGAGAAGACAGTAGACCATTGCAATGCTGCTTCTTGACGTCTCTGAAATCGAAATAATAATACGCCATACAAGCTAATCCGGTGGCACGTAAACCTGCGATGTTTTCGACAATTGCGGAGCTGGTTGATACCTCAGTGATTGAGAGCGGATCAGATGATGAGCACCTACAGGAGGATAGTCTTTCCTGACCCCGCTATTAGGTGTCACAACCTTGTTAGGACGTTAAACACATGAACATCGGGGGGACCTTACGGTTACCATGGACCCATAATAACGATCCCCTTTCTTTCCACTCAGAGAAGATACTCCCCTCCAAAAACCAAGCTGCAGTCCCGGGCTGATGCGCTTCACATGCAACATTATGACTTGTTGAAGGGTTCGGAGAATCTAGCCAGTGTCTGACATTCCTTTGCAACAGGTCACCTTCAATCTAGCGTCAGTATCGAAGATTCGCATGCGTGGGTCGGACAATCACGAACGTTCTATCTTGTTTATCTTACTGGCTGTCACTTGCATATCAACTAGATAGACTCTCAGCCGAAACTAGGACCTATGAACGCACTGAGAACATACCAAGGGCCTGTCGAATGCTACCGATCGATGCCTTGCCATCTACAAGACCAACAGATTCATTACATTGTAACAAGACAAGAAGGGTCACACACCGTCCATGACTACCTTCATATTACTCATAAGACCATGTATGACCTCTAAAGTCTGGACAATAGTCATTCGAGCTTCCTCTTGAGTGAGCCGGTCGAGCCTCTTCAACACAGATTCAATTTCGCTCTCTCCCAAAAGCTTCTTTGCGAACTTTTCTGCAGCATCTTCAACCACCGGTGATACGTAGAAAAGCATGGGAATGCTTACTGAAACGTCCTAGCTTTACTTGCTTTGTTGCTAGGGCAAGCACCGAGAGTAATTCGACCATAATCTTGATCAGTATGCCTGTCATCATGGTGGTTTGCGAGATCTCGGTATAAACTTGCAATCGTTGAAGAAAGTTTTGGACACATTCAAAGAGGTCTTCGAGTGCGTCATAGCTCGCACTAACACCACTAGCGGCCTAGAGTACTAACGTCAGGGTACCTAACCGAAGATGATAACGGAGATACGTACTGCGAGGAGGACATCAATTCCGACGAAGATTGCCTTTGCTGGCGGAAAGGGTACCTAGTGAGATAATAATCAAACAACGATACGAGAAGATCGAAGCTTGTGTAGCTCACAAGGCTCAATGACTCGCCAAGAGGGCCAGAAAGTGCATGAAGGACCTGCACTGTTGGCTTGAGGAAGTTTATGAATTTGCGATTTCGATTTCGATATTCCTTAAATCCCCTCTCTCGTTCTTGGAGTAAGTTGAGGACTCCTTCTGGGGAATCCGAGTGTTGCAGCTTGTGAGCGAATGGATCCTGTGCAAGGTCAATCCCTGTCTGCTTTGTGTATTCATCTAAGGCAGCATCGATGATAAGCTGGAAGTTAGATGGGGATGTTGTCGTAGATGTTGTCGAACTCATGATGGAAACAACTTGAAAGGGATAGTACGTTGATATGGGATAATAGGAAAGCCGGTGATGGATGGGCTCAGGGTAAGTGGGTGAGTATCAAACGCGGGCTTATCAGATCGATTTAGCCGCCCGAGAGCCAACATGATGTGGCACAACAAAGTGGCTGCGAAAGGCGTCCTGTGAGCTACCCGTTCAATATGATAGCGATCCATGCTTTGCATATCATCAAAATAGCGATGTTTAGCTCCATCTGAGCACCGACATGAAAGTTTGATGAAACACCCCATCTACTGCTTTCCGATGACAACTCGGCACCGCTGCACCATACACTGCTCGCTCACCTTGCGTTCCTACCCTTTATCCGAGTCTGCGAGACCAGCAGGGCAATTGGATATCATGTTTACGAGCTTGTGGTCATCGCAGAGTGGCAATCTATCTCGCAGGACGAGCGTACGGAGAGGAAATCTGTGGAAATTCGTCCTACACCTACAAAACATTTGTGCGACAAGTGTTTGCTCAATGGCTGAATAAGCACCTACGCGCGTGCTCGTGTCCTCTCGGCGTGTTTGGAGGAACGGGAGTAACATATGCGGGCAGTGTTGAGATTATGGGGATCTAGATTGTCGAGGGCTGAGAGTCGGGTCCTAAGGAGTGTGAGGAGCCCCGCGGTTGGGGCTGTGAGCAGAGGAAGGGGCGCGCGCGATAGGCCCGAGGCCTAGTACCTCAGTTCTCGCGCGCGGGCGCGAAACTCTATGTATATTTACCTAGATAGTAATCTAGGTACAGGGAGTCAGTAAGCTATGCTAGGTAGTGAACGCGGGGTACAATACTCACCTCAGTTCTCGCGCGCGGGCACGAAACTGAGGTAGCTAGTGGTATGGACAGGGTATTTAACCTGGGGCCTTAAGGGCCCCAATTTGGGCTAGTAAACGAGGGAATAGAACACGCGCGCGCTGTTAACTAACGGGCCACGGTGCATGCTAAGTACAAAGGTGGCTAGGTGCATATTAAGTGTCCATGGCCTTAAGGCCGCCGGGCAAGGCGGGGCACGCATCGATCGCGGCGGCGATCCGACGATCCGATCGGCCCAAATCCGACAGGCAGCGGGGTCGCACTGAACATTCAGCTGAGCGTGTCTTCTGGTGCAACATCCCCCTAGTTTCAGTCATGTCCACGAACGAGTTGTCCACAAACACGTTGACTGGACTCAGCAGACACTGCTAGTCGCTCGTATTCTTCACCCTTGCTTCTATGCGTGCTACAGGCCGTACCTAAGGTTGGATCGGATCTCCCGCTTCGAATCGCAGCGTCGCGGCCGCACCCCATAGCTCGGCACAAGATGCACCGTCGACGAGGGAGTTCAATTCGTGCTGGCTCTCGCTCACGACCGATGTTGGCTCCTAGATCGACGTGGGTATGCAGGCTGTGTCGAGACTTTGCCGTTCATCCGCAGGAGCAGCGCGGACGGGGCAGCCCCGAAAGGCCGCAAGCCAGAGGACTCACACCCTGCACCACTGGTGGCGAGGGGAGGAGGCCAGAAGGCACCTGTGGAAGGAAGTCAAGGGACCCTGATGTGATTGAAAACAAGGCTACAGTATGAATATAGAGTCGCGTCAGTATTAGTCGGTCCGGAGTCTCAGTACAAGATTTTACGACGGCTCAATTTCCAAGCACGTCAATTCACTTGGAAATGTCCCTGTCAGGGTCCAGGCTGATTTACAAAGAAACGTACTGTAAAGCGAATGTCTTTTTTTTTTCCGTCGTTGGTGCCCGTAAATTACGGGCGTTTGTGCCTGCACTCCAAATGAGGCTCCTCTATAGATCTATCGGTTAGCTACTCATCTTATCAGATAGCCCAATTTATGGTATTCCCTTCACTCATTTACGCTCGAGGACAACCCTCTGTACAGTACATATAGGTGACGCGGCTGTCAAGACGCTTTCATGGATGTCCATCGCAGACAATTAAACATTAGCGCTTTCTCTCGATCTTCTACTTCGAGTACTCAGAGCTGGTCAAGGCCGATCTATGTTTCCAACATGAAACATCGTTTCTATATATCTGATACCTAGCTCATCGGTCTGTTCATACATGTTCTCACAATCTTTAAGTTGGTGCTGTAGTTTTAATGTGACTGCGGAGGCTCTGTCGTGATCAATACGTGGTTATAATGTAATTATTATGGCAGCGTTACGTCAAGCGACTGATTCAAGGCTTTGGGTAACCATCGTCAGTGTGACAGTGTCAGGGGTCCACATTTTTCTTATTACCGCGGTACAGTACCACAATATCTACGGTGAAATGAGTCTCATTCCCAGAAAGATGGATTCCAAGAGCGCGATTTCTTTGTCCCCGCCTGGTAGTCATGACGACACGTTAGGATTCCACGCCCTCGTCATAGGCCAAAACAAGGCCGTAAATCATCTCCGTCTCGTCATGGGTCGAGTCATTTGTCATTTTGGAAGCTCGGAAATCTGGTCCGGACAACCATCGGGTGGGGGAACCTTCTCATGAATCTTATTTGTGTCGGCCTCCTGGCGAGCGCGACTTTTCTTTCGGGCTGTGCTCTCCAGCCCGAATACACTCAGGCGGCCCTCGCGCCACTTCACGACGATGAGCGTGACGATGATGGCTATCCAGTAGAAAAAATAAGACAGAACGGTGCCGACTGCGATTATTTAAGTAAGCCCAGGGAGTTAAGCTGCATAAAGACGATCCCTTACGCGTTGCGCTGTTCGTCCAACCTAAGACGGCGCCGAATAGCACCCAGCCTTTGCCATCTAGGTAGTTGTCCCCATTTCAACAGTCGAGGTGCCAGACATTCCCTCGTACATCAAAACCATCTCCTCTCAAGCTGTCTGCATCAGCGCCGAGACTATGACGGGTCAGGTGCCATGCGACAATCCAGGTAAACAAAACGTACAGATGGTTATATCCCTGGAAGGATCCGAGAGCCCTACTGAAGAGAGCCGAACCGATAGGCAAGATGAAATTCGTCATCACGACAAGGAAGACGGATAGCGCTAGATAGAATCAGACATGCCGGACTGCATTATCTCAGATTATTTAATAGAGCGGCTAGCGAATGTGTAAACAATGAGGCCGCAGATGAGGCCGCAAACAATGCCAACGATAGCGGGGATTGGGATGGACGTTTCTGGCCGAGGGAGATGCCCCCAACGAAGACGATGGCCTCCAAGCCTTCACGCAAGACGGTGACAAAGGGTAGAAGGAAAAGGGCCCGCTTGCCCGTGCGAGCGCTACCATCAATATCTGGCAAAAAAAAATCAAGACAGATGTACATGAGGAAAGGGTAAAACTCACGTTGTCCTTCAAAAGCGTGCAAAAGCTTCACGCGCCATTGGCCTTTGCGCGGTCGAGCTTGAGCATACTGATACCCATGACAGAGACTAAGAGGGAGGCGATAGGATAGAATGGACCTAGTATTCTCAGTTGAATAAATATACGATAATCCGAGTGACGAAGAGCGAACCCTCCCAAAGTTCCTCTGATTTTTGCCAAAGGTTAGAGGCCTGGGTAAACCAGATTGCAAGAAAGATTGAGCCAACGGCAGCAGCAATAAGGAACCCGAGCGGAGAGCCAGAAAAGAGCTGAAAGGTAGTGGTCAGTGAGATGGAATGTGCCGGACGCGCGACGTTAAACATGCCTGCAAGCGCATTTTGCGAAGGAGTCTTTTCCTCTGAAGGACATGATCTACGTTGACGTCGAGGGAAGCCACTCTGGATGAGATGTTACCCTCCTCTTTTAGTCGTTCTCATCCAAAGAAGTGGGGGGCCGTTGTCTGCCCTCTCTGGGAGATTGAGTCTAGATGGGCAATCTGCTCGACGAGGCCTAGGAGGACAGAAAGGATGATCCGACTTCGAGGGTCTCACGAAATATTATGAAAAAAATAGGGATGGAAAACAGGTTACGAACCATGGTGATGGGGGGGAGAGGAGAGGTAGGGCCTCGGAATAAGAATCATGCAAAGGGGATATATAATAGCATAGCAGCGAAGGAGCAGACCAATGAAAAAGAAACTGTCACTTGTCGGCCCGGCTAGGACCTTCGCATCTCGCATCTTACTTATCCGATATCCCCGTTTCGGTGGCACTGCTTATCCCAACTGATAAGAATGTCCCTACAAGATACAGTACCCGCAAGATACAGTACCCGTTGGTACTCATGATGACTAATCTGTGTCCCAGCTCGACGACAAGCTGATCGCGGTTGTCTTGTCATTATGGTTCGTTCTCTGCCTCCCTGTAATCCTCCCTCTCCACCCTGAAGATCATCCTATCCACCACCCACTCTTCAGATATGTCACGTCGCGATCCTCAGCGAACAGCGACGGGCGCGATTCCAACCTCCGGATAATTGCCTATTTTGCCAGGACAGCTAAAACGGTAAAAGCCAAAGACGATCACAGGAAGCGCAAGGAGCTGCAAGTGCAACCCGCCCCCACCTTCGACTTGCTCTCCATATGAAATCTCCCCCAATCTCACGCGTGCCACCTCCACGCCTACCGATAGCATCGTACGCCCTCTTTTAAACTCATTACCGCGACATCGTCGAAAGCCTCTTCCATCACAGGAGACGATTTTCCGGCTGCTGTTGAAGGTGCGCTTGCCGCGCGACGTACCGACAGCACGAACCGATCCCATAGCTCGCCACCCGCCGTATCTGCTGAAGTGGGGCCCATAAAAGTCTTGTTGGCGCATTTTACATCGAATCGACGCCGCAGACACAGGGTGTTACACCTAAAGGACCCCCCACTGATACATGCAAATGATGACAGGATGTCGCGACGACTCGTATGCGCACGCTTATCCCGCTTCTACATAGCCGGAACTCCGTCAGAAAGCGGAAGGGGGAGACCAACGACGCACTTACCCGCTGTTTGCAGCAGCCAGGCTAGACATCCTCGCCCCCATCGATCAAGACCTCTCCCTCCCCATACTATTCGGCTGTGCCCGAGGTGGAGGTGCTGTCTTACAATTCCTCAAAACGACCCAAGCCTGCGCTCGCCCGAGACAAGCTTGGAACCCAGGGTAGTGGCCACCCCTGCTGCGGTTTTTCTTGAGAGTTACCCGCTCTCTTAGAATACCTTATCCCATTTTACTATACTCCCCCTGAATAACCCCACTACGATACGACACGTCGAGACTCCTGTTAAGCACGCTGCCTTCCCCCTTTGCCTCTCTCAATCTCACATCACGTGGGGACCGCGTCTTTGTCATAGTTACACGCACTTACCATAATAGGTCCTCCTGCATCCCTCGCTCGCTTCCATGCGACATGCACGCGTCAAACGGGGGTTGGAGTGGCATGAGGAGATGGGAGATGGGATGTGCGTGTTATGGTTTGGGCTACTAGTACAATTATTTTTCTTTACAGACGTGAGTTGCGGGGGAGGGCTAATTTGTAGTTTGGATGATTGTTCACTTAGGGTTTTAAATCAGACGTGTGGCATTATCAAACCAGACTTTTCCATTCAAACGCGTGCTATATGTGAGGGTACTGATTACAAGGGGAGGTAACATGATAATGTGTGACGTTTCGAAGCATAATGGGGTGTCAGATCATGTCAGAAGTAGCGACGTGCGTTGTCGCGGGACCTACCGCCTCGTCCATGCAAATTCATCTTCCTTTTGGGACCGTTCCAGCTATCTAGGTCAGGGAAGGGACATAGGCCCCTGGGGTGATCTACGCTATGGCACATGCCACAGATGGTTGGGCCAGTGAGATCTGTGATGCCTTGCCCATCAGCAAATCTACAAAAAACTTTCTAACTTTCAGCTACTTTCAGCTACTTTTGAGCTTGTCAACAAGCTGCAAGACCAAAAAGTTAAAAAAGCAGAAAAGCAATTTTAAAATTATAGAATGATAAATTACAATTAATTACAATGATTATACTGTAGTTCACAAAGTATCATAGCTCCCCCGCTACTGCGCGTGCACGTTATGCATGGTTGTTGTCATTGCGGTTGTCGTCGCGTGGTCACATCGTAGTCATATGGTCACGCGGTCACATCGTTGTGGTGGGGATGGTGGCCACATCATCATGGTGGAGTCGCAAGGCTTTGTTTTGTATGAAACCCGAGCTCCCTCTCCGCGACCGTAGGATCTGCCATCAGATCTGGAACGTCACCACGTCTTGGGACATCACATAATCATCACCATCAATTGGGACTTTTCGAAATACGCAGGTAAATATGGTACACACCTACGACCAACGATGTTGTACCTGTAGTTGAATCCGGTCGCGGCCCGCATGGCCTCGAGGATCTGCAGCATGCTGAAACCTTACCCTCATCCAAGGTTGTACACTTTGTACGGTGCATCCACCTTGCCATTGCAGTTGTCAGAGGCAGTGGGGATGGGAGCGCATCGAGCGCTAAGAGGTGGCCCGCTGCAAGGTCGAGCACGTGAAGGTAGTTGCGGACACAAGTCCCATCCCTACATAAAAAAAGACAAAGACGTCACATGTCAATTCGGCACTTGAGAACAAAAAAAAATGGCATCACTGTGATAGAGTGCAAAAAGGGGACGTACGGGGTGGGGTAGTCGTTCCCAAAGATTTGCAGCGCGGACTCTTTTATGCGCCCAACAGCCATGTATGCGAGTAGTGGAAGGAGGTTTCCTAATCGCCCACGTGGGTCCTCGCCAATCGGGCCAGAAGGCTGCGCGCCCGCAGGGTTGAAGTACCGTAGTGAAATGGCACACCAGCGCTTGGGTTCTGCTGTGCGGGCTGGTTCAGAAGACAGGGGCCAACTCATAGGATAGAGGGGAACACACCTTGCGTGAGATTGTCAATGATGGTCGCATCGTCGTGGTGGGGGTGGTGGTCGCATCGCTGTGGTCATCACAATCATGTCGTGGTTAGTGATGAGGTGGAGTGTTGGAGCGTTTTATTCGCTTACCTCACAAGTGCCCTACCTGGGCCTCCTGGTACTTCCTTGGGGTCTCTTAACCCCAAACATCCCCCTCACATCCCATTTGGATGGGGAGGAGAAGGTGGGCAAAAATACCTAAAAATTTTGTTAGTAGAAAATGCATGTGGGAGCCAGAGGGAGAGGTGGTGTGAGGGGGTGGGTAGCCGTACCCGTGAAAAGAAGTTGTGACTTAGTAAAAAAAACAAAAGGTCAACCGTGGGAATCACCCAAACAGGGTCAAATGCTGACACTGTTGACACGTCAACGCGTCAACTATCGAACTTCGACCGAGGCTCAATGCATCCAGTAATGCATAATGCCTTACAATAATGTCCTTAACGTTTAACATTTATGCATAAGAGCATGGGATGCTCGCAGCCAGGTACGCCCTTTGCCACATTTCCACCATTCTAGCTCACATTGCCCTAGATGAGTTAAAGCTGAAGCTAGGGGACATTGCCTTGAAGTCCAAAATGCAAGGCGCGACGCTTCAAGCATCACGAGATGATTTATGAGAGTTGACGAAGTTGGACAACGAGGTTTGTCTCAATAACATGCTTCCTTTTGTTCCATGAAACTTACTTTGATACCTGTAGATTGTGACGCTCACCCAAT
>QFDX01000262.1:0-25388 GCA_003315875.1 Lactifluus piperatus | reverse complement strand
GGTGGATCCAAGAAAACGCCGAGTTGTCACAGCGACTAGGTTTAGCTCGCGTGCAGGAGCGTACCGTAGAGTAGGAACCCGGTTCTGTGCTCCTCGAGTCCTCAGCTAACCTGATCGCCTTTAGATTTTCATGTCGACTCACACAGAGAAAGGTGTTCCTGTCGCTGAAAATGGGGAAGAAGACGACAGTGGGGATTTCCTATCGCGCAGGAACCCTTCGCCTTCTGTCGATCTTGATACCAGGATTGCGACTATCTCAGGTGCCTGGAGTGTAATCGCAGACGACCCGGCTGGCGCCTATGATATGAGAGGGCTCTATGGGTCGCTCCCTACAAAGTTTTCGGGACTAGCGACACCGGAGAAAAATCCAATGTCGATGCAGCTCAGCCATGAGGAAGTTGTGGTTGGTTGCGCGGATGGGACTATCTAGTATGTATGTGTTGCTTTAACCTCGCCTTGAGCTGACCATCGTCAGTGTGATGAGCTTCGTTGGTTATGACTACGTCAAGCGGCATGGAATACCGCCCGAGGTAAATGGGGTGCTTGATGAGGAACAAGGTGACCTGTAAGCCTCGAGAACGGCTCTTTTTCTTTTTCTTTCCGATACCCTTTCGTTCTGGTAGCTACACTCAATACTAGGTCTCATCGTTTTCACGTGCGAAAGTAAGATACCGTATATGGACGTGGCGCATATCTAGTTGCGTATATACGTATGGCACGTGAGCGGGTGCAGTTATGGCTTTCGAGTTGAGACTGCTGCCGGCTTGCGTTGAACAACTTACATCACCTAATACACCATCACCATGCCGTGGGACCTCATCCAACTAAACGACGGTTCGTCAGACTTTGCTGTGTCTGTGACTGTAGTGTCTTGTTGCTACTTCCTCTCACTTCGCACGTCTTCTACTACTCAATAGGGAATGTTATGCCCAGCATTGCATTCGGGACGTCGGGGATCGGCAACGGGCAAGGTTCTGTAGACCAGGTCAAGCAGGCTATCTCTGTCGGGTTCAGTCATATTGGCATGATTCATCTCTCTCTCGTGGACAGGCGTGGCACGCTGACACGGTAATATGCAGACACGGCTCAGTTGTACCGCAACGAGGTCGAGGCTGGAAAAGCCGTGCGGGAGAGCGGGTTTGCACGGAAGGATATCTTCATCACTACCAAGTATTCAGGACTTGATGGACTCGATATCGAAACTTCTATCGTAAACAGTCTCAAGAATGTGCGTCCGACTCCTTTTATTTACTCTTGCCCTAAACCACCGGAATGACGTTATTGTCGTTCTTTCTGTCGCCCGTTTCATGCCTTACGCGCTGTTCATAACAGCTTGGCGTTGATTATATTGACCTGTATCTCATCCATCATCCACGTCTCGCTCGGCCTGACATTCCGACGGCTTGGGCCAAGATGGAACTGATCAAGAGCTCAGGTGTTGTCAAGTAAGCTGCTTCTGGTGGCCCTTTGCGTCCGCATGCCGGCATGGCCAGATTACTAAGACACACTTGTTACTACTTGACCTCAGGAGCATTGGCGTCAGCAACTTTGGCGTTGACGACCTTGCCATTCTCCTGGCGTCCGCCAAAATCAAGCCCGCCGCGAACCAGGTTCATTTCTGAGAGCGTTCTCTTTTTGTTGTGGACCCTTACTGACTGCTCGCTGCGCTTAGATCCTCTTGCATCCCTATGTGTACGCGAAACAAGCACCACTCCTCTTATATTCTGCTGCCCAAGGCATCGTTTCCGAGGCGTACTCCGCTCTGGTGTATGTCCGACCCATCTTTCGTCTCACTAGCTCAATATTGCTCATATACAAACAAACTCCGAACTCAGCCCAATTACGCACCAGCCTGGGGGTCCTGTGGACAAACCAGTAAACGAGATTGCGCATCGGCTCAACGCCACAGCAGATCAGGTCTTACTAGCATGGGTCAAGGCTAAAGGTGCCGTCTCTGTCACGTATGAGAGCCCATACTTTCATACGCCAGCACTCATTGTCTATCTATCATAGGACGAGTTCCAAAAAGTACCGGTTGGAAGGCTACCTTGCGGCGGCAGACCTACGTAGGCTTCTTTTAGTCTTGTCCGCCTTGCGAGTCTACCAACTCAGACATCTCCAGAGCTTACCCTTGAAGACATCTCAGCGATCGACGCAGCGGGCGCAAGGGGCGCGCGGCAGCAAAGCTTCATTAAGGCTGTGCGTATCATGGTTGGGCTCATGATTTTTGGCGCAGTAGCTTTTCGCATATACGCATTCTTTGCACACCGAAGGAGAGTTGGAGAGGCCAGATATGCCTGAACAGATTTCCGGGTGTAACGTATTTTATGTTATTGCAGCGCATGCGTCAGTGCGCCGCTCCTCGATCTTGTAAGTTACGTGGACTTGCGTGGACAGTGCTGTATTTGCATCAAAATGAAATGCGAAAATGTACGAATTCATGGAGCAATCCTTTTACGGTTATCGCTGCTGACCCAGTTAACTTGGGCTGCATCGTGGGATGATCCCATTTTTGCCTGACTGTTAAAGTGCTTACCGCCGACCCCCGAGATCCTACCGAGACAAGCGTACAGAAACGGCAGATCAGAAGAAAGTGCACTTCAATTACAAGTTACACCAAGGGAATCATGGATATGGTGGCGATTCAGACAGCCCGGCCCAATGTCGGTATGTTGTACCTTCCCAACCTTAATGATAGTCGCTTCACTAAGAGTTGAAGTACAAGGAAGCGCAACTCGGACGAAATCCGCATCGACAGAGGCCACGATGGAGCAGGGGTCCGACCTCGGACATCTTCTGATGTTGCAATTGATAAACAGGGGAAAAGGCACGCACTCGTACACATTCTAGACGTTGCATTTGTTGCACTCCTTGGTGGTGTAGATTTTCCCGCGTTTCAGCACTCATGAACAGAGGGAACAAGCGTCCCACAGCATACAGACGTTTCCGAACGCACAATCAAGCGTACTGTATGTCGAAATTTGAGAGGCGTTTTGCTCTCTGATTATCATAAAGAGCTTTGCCATGTCAGGGATAGTCTTCTTTTCTTCTAATCGAAAATACGACCTCCATCTATGTTAATCTTTACGTGTTTCTGTTAGCCGAACGAAGGCCGATAGCTGGGGAGCCGAGGTACTCACCGACTGCCCGGTGATAAGATGAGACTCCTTGGAGGCGAGGAAGGAGACTAGTGGTGCGATGTCTGTTGGGACGCCGACGTACCCAACTGCTGCGGTCTTTGAAAGCTACGCGGTGTTTTATCAAAATGGCTCACGGTGATGAAAATCAGGGTGGTGCGTACCTGTTCCTCGAGTACGCCTGGGGGAGTTCCAAGATCGGCCTCGAGGTAATTCCCTTGGTGGGTTATCAAAACATTATCTTTGGAAGAGGGTGATACTGAAGCGTACACATCGGGGTCTTCACAGGTCCGGGTGCGTAAGTATTGACGGTGATACCATGTGGGCCGAACTCCAGAGCTAAATGGAACCAAATCCGCTCAGCAAGCGAAAAGCACCGGAGCCGAAAGAGATAACGACAACACGCACCAGCGCATTGTGTCAACCCCCGGATGCCGAATTTGCTGGCAACATATGCGCTTAGGGATGCTTGGCCTTGCTTGCCTGAACCTGAGCATGCACCTGTAATTACGGGCTCGGGTAAGTGATACAATACGAGAAGCAAGAATGAGTGAATCACCAATGATACGCCCGCCGCGGCCTTGTGCGATCATTTGCTTCCCTGCGTACTTGTAACACCAGAAGGTACCCCGAAGGTTAACGTGGAGGATGCGATCGAGGTCATTCGCGGTAGCTGGGCATGATGAGGTCAAGCGAAGAAGGTAAGGCAGTCGACTTGGGCCAAACTCACTGTCAATGATACTTTTCATTGTGGAGACACCAGCGTTCGCGACCATCTAGGCGTGCAAGGTGGTATCCATCAATGGGTTATTGTTTGTCGCGTCGGGGCATGATAGCGACATGAGCCGTACCACATCCAATCCACCGAGCACGCGCACTACATCTGACACCATGGCCTCGACCTGTTCTTCACTGCTCACATCAGCCAGGACGCAATGCACGCGGCGGCCGTGAGCTGTGACTTCTTCTGCCACTTCTTTAAGTAATGCCTCGCACGCGGGGATGTCGTTGAGCGCGACATCGAACCCGTCTGACGCGAGACGGAGAGCAATGGCGCGGCCGATACCCTGGCTGGAGCCCGTCACGAGAGCGACACCTTTTTCTGATGCCATATGGTTGTGGAGAAGAGACCGTAGGGAATATAGACTATGACAAGGAAGAATGTTGATACTGCACCTACATTTATATGTCCATGTCTACATGCATGCATCCGGCATTCCGCCGGAACGTGCATCATATCAGATTGACACCCATTGCCGGAACTTCCGAGGTCAATACATGAGGGTGGCCTTTCTTTCTCACACTGAGGTTTGCCTGTGCTGTCCCTTCACCCGAGGTTGCTGAGGCATGTGATCAGCAAAAACTGGTACAGTAGCATCAAAGCGTGACATATAGTATAATAGAACTGGGATGTGAAAAGCAACACATGTGATTGGTTCGGCGATCGGCGGTTACCCGGATTGATCCAAGCCAGGGGCAGCGTTACGCTCAAACTTGTCCAACGATGCACTCAGTTATCGCAAGGTCCTCTTCAAGGCACCTACCATTAACATTACGTTCATTCTCATCTTCTGTGGTTACTCGTCAAGCAACTCCCATAGAGAATCAGCCTCTCAACAAGGAGTTCAAGATTTATCGCTGGGTACCGTGCCATCTCTCGACTTGCTTCGCCCCTCCCCTCATTCCTTCCCCTTCTTTCAGAATCCGGATGAACCTCAGAAGAAACCGGAGCTTCAGTCTTACACCATCAACCTTAACGAGTGCGGTCCCATGGTGAGTACTCTTCCAGATTAGACTCTAGCATGTCTTGAACTTTCTCTCCCTCTTTCCCAACAGATTCTGGATGTACTCATAAAGATAAAGAATGAGGTTGATCCCACTCTCACGTTCCGTCGCTCATGCCGAGAGGGTATTTGCGGCTCTTGCGCAATGAACGTCAATGGTCAGAATACTCTTGCCTGCCTCTGTCGCATCGAAAGAAATGAAAATAAGGACACGAAGATTTATCCTCTCCCGCATAGTACGCTCCCCTCTCCTTTTTACCATCAGAATGCCACACGTGCGCCTTTTAGTGTATGTTGTGAAGGACCTCGTTCCCGACCTCACTCTATTCTACAAGCAGTACAAGTCCATCGAGCCCTTCCTCCAGAATGACAATCCCCCCGCTCACGGCGA
Organism: Lactifluus piperatus; assembly: GCA_003315875.1. NCBI lineage: Eukaryota > Fungi > Basidiomycota > Agaricomycetes > Russulales > Russulaceae > Lactifluus > Lactifluus piperatus. The sequence continues at coordinate 20,076 of QFDX01000262.1, read as the reverse complement.
GTTCCTTCAGTCACCAGAAGATCGCAAAAAACTTGACGGCCTCTATGAGTGCATCCTTTGTGCTTGTTGTTCCACCTCCTGTCCCTCTTACTGGTGGAACCAAGACGAGTATCTCGGCCCGGCTACGCTCATGCAGGCCTACCGCTGGATCGCTGATTCGCGTGATTCATACAAAACACATCGAAAGCAGAAGCTTCAGAACGAGATGAGTTTGTATCGATGCCACACCATCTTTAATTGTCCGTCTCTCAATTCCTATCTTTGCCCATTACTTGCCACTCTGACACATTGATAACCCCACTTAGGTGCCCGAACGTGCCCGAAGGGTCTTAACCCCGCCGCTGCCATCGCACAAATTAAGCTTCAACTCACGGCAGATTAGAGAAATGCGGATCCAGGTGGAGAGGCAATGCATGGAAGAGCGATGCACGCGTTGTTTTGTCCGTACACGCCCGTTCTATGTGCACATCGGCTGCGCAATATTTTATTTCGTCCCTACGCAAATATACTATGGAAAGCATAAACTCGGGTACGATTGAAAAGGCCAAATGTCCATCAACAAATCCTCTTTCCATTCGTACGGCTCCGCGCCTAAATCCAGTATCACGTCTACGTCCTTCTTAAATGACGAGTGTGAGTACCTGCTGAGTAAATAGTCACGCGGCGTGTAAGGGAGATATGTACGCGTCAAGTGTGTCGAGCAAGCCTACAAGTCAGAAGAGTCCAGGGGTCAATATCAATTTGATCAAATATCGCGGATTTTGTTCAGAGTACATGGCGTCAACTTATTCAAGGAATACATGATACAAGATCCTCCTTCTCTTACAACGCTTCTCCATCTCATTACTAACATTCTAGTTAAAAGAAGCACCTCCGTTGATAGAAAGCTGTAGGAGAAACGTCAGTGTTTGCGACGACGACATAAATCAGAGTGCGTACAGTTTGTCCTTTTTTTTTTTTTTTGATTTTGGCGATGGTGTCAGCGAGCTGTGTAAGAGGGGAAACCGCTCGCCAAGGGTTGCGTGACTCACCTGTGACAAAGCCTGCCTCCTTGGAAGCCAGATAAGAAACCAACTGGGCAACTTCTTCGGGCTCCCCAGTGCGGCCTACCGCTGTCGAAGCGCGAAACTGTGGCGCGCGATAAGTAAAGGGGGCTGCGTGAGTACTGAGCATACGCACCCCGTAGCGTCCGGCACGTGGGCCAGCGAGAGGCTCCAAGTAGTCATCAACCGCATCGACTGTGCAAGCCGAACTGTTAAGAGAGACGAAAACAAAACATTAAATATGCAAAAGATGGGACTAACGGTGCCGTGACTCTACTGCCCCAGGAGCGTATGCGTTCACGGTGATTTTGTACTTTCCAAGTTGCGCAGCTGCCATCGGGGGAATTTTGTTTCAGTATATAAGGAAGAAGGAAAAGTGTTAAAATTACGGTATACATACCGGCGCTTTGGGTCATGCCTTGGACGGCGAACTTGGTCGCTGAAAACCCGAATAGTAGTTCGGTGCCTGTACGTGGACCGGTATATTTTAGCAGTGGTCTTCGAGGGGCATGGTATTCAAAGTACCTTGCTTCCCCGCCATGGAAGACGCGCCTATATCAGAGTCGGAGGTTAGCGCAACGGCGCGTGGTAGATATCCGGGGCGTTACCGATAATGCGCCCGCCTCGTCCTTGTGAAATCATCTGCCTAGCGGCGTGCTTGTAGCAGAGCATCACACCGCGCGCATTCACAGCCATCTGCTTGTCGAACGCCGCAACGGATGCTGCATCCATCGCAGGATGAGAACTTTTATTTACTGTAATACAGGGAGCTGTAACTCACTCGACAGGAAGGACTCGATGATCATAATGCCAGCATTAGCCACCATCTGGGGGCAAATATTTTCATTTTGTCTGTTTTCTTATTTCGGTTTGATATATTACATACCACGTCTAGACTGCCCAGCTCACGCACGGTCTGCTGGACCATGCCACTAACGACCTTCTCGTCCGAGACGTCTCCTCGCGTGGCGATCGCGCGCCGTCCCTTTGCCAGGATCTCATCGACCACTTTATCGAGATCGGCCATATTGGGTAGATCATTTACAGCGACATCGAAGCCATCATCGGCGAGCCGCAGCGCTATGGCGCGTCCTAGGCCGCGGGCGGCACCAGTGACCAAAGCAACCATTTGTTCACGCTGGGGTTCGGATGATTTAGATTTAGAGGTTTCCATATCAGAGAGTCCGTATGATAGTCGTTTTTGTAGGGAGGGTTCAAGTCCAGGATCGTTCAGGACGGAGGGGAAAAGTAAACCTTTATCTGGTTCTTGATGTCACGTCTTATAACAGGTACAAAGTACTGATTTCGTCGGTATTAGGATGGGCGCTCCTGGACTATTACAGTACCGCGCTCCACGAATCCCGTGGCATGTACTAGGATCACCCGTGCAACAGCGTCACAGCCCGTGAGGGCCAAGACGGTTGGCAGTTCCCCCGCGGTAAAATGCCAATTGGTAAGTATGGGTGTGCTAGTAATAGTAACCCAGGACATCCGAGTCAGGTGAATCGTTCGTTGTATGGTCAACCCGCCACGGTTCAATACCGTGCTGTATGCACCTGGGTGAACAGGTCATACGCTAGAGCAATAGAGCATGAATAAAACATTTTATAGCTCTCGTCACAATAACAGAGGATTTAGTTGAAGGGAAAGTATGGAGCCTCCCAAGGGGGGTATCGGAGTTGCAAGATTATGTGTCCGCTTATCACCGCTCCAGTGCTTATCGATCCTTAGCCTTACGTCACCCGTATAAGTCTTGGCATTGTCTTACCGGCAATGCAGCAAATCGCCTCCACATAGATGTTATCCTTAGGCTTACCTGAACACACAGTCCCGGGCTTAATATAAGTGGGCACGGGAAAGTGGTCCTAGTAACCCAGTCTGGGATGAGACGCCACGACTGATCCATACGTGCCGTGCCTCGATTGTGCTTCATGCCTGTTACAGTCTCACTGCTCGTTACTCTGTCAACAAAGGAAGTGGCTGTATTTCACATCATTCATGTATGCATGGTCTACTCGATGTGCGAGATGAGGATCACGATAGATCCGCCAACTGTCGAACGTCCAAGAAAGCCGTGTCAAGGGAAGTAGAAGTACACAGTAGTAAATCGAAGAACGGGACACAAGAGGGAGAGCACTGCTACATATATTTCCTTTCCACTTTTCAATCAAAAACGTAACCACCATTGATAGAAATCTGTTTAAGGGGTGAGACACGTATTGATTCGAGAGTGGGGAAAGACAGACGTACACATTGACCTTCGTGGGCAGTGAACAGACGCGAGAGTATTGTTAATCGGTGTGATAGTGAAAAATATGCCCAGTACTTACCAGTCACAAAGCCAGCGTTATCAGTGACAAGATAAGACACAAGACCAGCTACCTCTTCTGGAGATGCAGTGCGCTGAATCGGCGTGCTCGAGGACAACTGAGCTCTCTCTCAGATGAAGGCAATATAGTTGTGAGGTTTGAGAGAAGGCTCACCATAGAAACCGCAGTCCTCACATGTGGACCAGGCTTCGTGAGAGAATAGGTGTTCAGCCCTTCAACTGTTACAAACATTTACACAATGGAAGACGTGCTGAGGGTGGAAAAAGGACTGACGCATCTGAGTATCCACTGCGCCGGGAGCATAAGCATTTACAGTAATGCCTTGCTTGCCGAATTCTCGTGCTATATGATTACCCATCTTCAATTTCCTGGATGAGACACCAGAAAGGGGAAATGTCGCACCAACTGCTTGAGTGAGGCCACGAATAGCAAACTTGGAAGTAGAATACGCAGCGGCGACATCGGAACCTATTCTCTCAAAGAAGGGGTTGAACTTCTTATTCCGCGCAATGTAAAAGACCAGATATGACCTTGTTTGCCTGCTGACGAACATGCTCCTGCCGGCCGTTGGGTTCATACGGACGTTATCGGTCACCGAGCGAGGGCTCACCTATAATCCGACCGCCTTTGCCTTGGGCGATCATTTGCTTCCCAGCATACCTGTAACACAACATGGTACCACGAGTGTTGACTGCCATGATGCGATCAAAGTCCTCGACAGTAGCTGTTGTAGACCACCTCTCAGCGTGCTATTGCCAACAAACAGTCTCCCCAAAACTCACTTTCCATGAGTGACCCCCAGGTGATGATACCCGCATTGGCAACCATCTAACAAGGAATGATATCACAGAAGCAACGGTTAGCGCAACATGACTCATAGTCTGCAGTTAAAAGGAAGAGCTCATTCACCACATCGATGCTGCCCAGCTTCTCCACCACTTCGTCGATGATCCTAATCACGTCTGGCTCCAGAGACACGTCCGCGGGTAAGGCGAGCGAGCGCCGACCTTTGGCCTCGATCTCCTTTCGAAGCGCATTCAAATCAGATTCGTTTGTGATTAGATCATTAACAGCGACATCGAGACCATCATCAGCAAGGCGTAGGGCGATCGCACGGCCAATGCCGTGTGCTGCACCAGTAACGAGAGCTACTTTTGACATCGCAATGGTTATAGTCGTACTTGTGTGAATGGAGGGAAGGAACGGCTGGGCGTTCTGTTTTGAAATAGGATGTTCATATACGCCATCAAAAAAAGGCAGAATACAGATAAAGCTCTCAAAGGAAACCCTAATAACGGTGTGGTGTGGATAACTGAAATTCCATTTTTAACACCTCATGATTACATCATCCGATTCACTGCTGCCCCACTCATCGAGCGAGGTTATGCCGACGCGACGCCGACGCTACGCGGGACTTGACCCTTCCATAATAAGCACAGTACTTTGGTCAATGACAAGGTATGCTCGTTACTCTAGAGGGGTTCTGGTTATTGGGTCTGTCAAACATGTAAAAGTTACAAGCCTTGATTAGGATTTCTCTGTTCATCAGGTATATAGGTGTAAAGCACTAGCACAACAACAGACCGATCTTAGTCTTAACAACAACAATATCAAAGGCAACCATCTATGAAGAGTCGGACTAGTTGATGCAATCAAGTTTATGGGATGAGTCTCTCCTTAAAGTTTACTGTTCGTATCCAGATTTCGCCTGGGCGACTGAGAGGAAATGCACTCAGCATACAACCCAATCCACATGAACGTCATACGCACCTGCGCTCGCGAAGAACGCGCCACACCATTCGTTCCCTTTCTCCTGACGGTGGGGCAACATCTCCAGCCCGGGGTTGATACATGCCTCGGCAGCGAGCCTGAAGGTCTGCAAGCCCTTCATTAGTTCCCTCAGCTTCTACGACAACCGTGCCTCGCCAGCCAGAGTCCACAAGACGACGTTCTTTATTCGGGAGGACGACCATAGGTGCACCGCCAGGTGGCGGACGGATCGTGAACGAAGACCGGTGGACCCATCGTACAACCGTGTGATAAGCGCCCTGTGGACTGCGACGCGATCTCGTTGATGAGGTATGATGAATATGCAAAGGCCACTTACGTTTCTGTTCGCACGCGATCTTGTAGTAACTGTAAATTCGCATTTATCTCCTCTCCCCAGAAGCGAACATCGAGATGGACAATGGGATTACGATCCCCGGCCACCCGAATAACGCGATGGAAGTACGATGGTGAGAAGGCAAGTGCTGGGAGCGACGAGGGCACATCGCCAATTTGCGAATAGGTGTAGTCAAGGTCCTATGATAAATTTCGCGCACTTGAGACCGGATCGAGCCGCATGAATAACGGAATACGTACGATGAGGTATCGCCCATCCCAAACAAGTCGTCCGACGTTGCCCTCATCTCCGAGCGCGGTATCCCAGACGACGTCACCAACGTGAAGAAGTGGCAGGATGCCGGCTTTCCGTAATTCCGTCTCGCATGCGATCACACCGGAATCGGAGAGCCAATCTCCTTCTGGAGACGGTACGAATACGCGTAGCAAGGGCGCACGCCGCAAGCGAAATAAGGGTGATCGAAAGCCGCCTGGCGTGGGGGTATTTCCAAGCGGAAGATGAACTTGCGAACCAGCCCCTTGAGACCATGCAGAGTTTGTCGGAGACGGCGCACGGCTCGACGGCCGTGACGATGAGCGATACCTGCCATTCTGACCTTGTGCTGCACCTGCACTCCATGATGGTGGCGGTCCGTTGGACTGTTTCGACTGTCCATTACTTTGTCTCCGTCGGGAAATTGCACCATGTTCAGCATCAGCCTCAGCCTGCGCGCGGAGGCGGATGACAACTCGATTGAAGGCGCGTGTTTGTTTCTTCATTCCGCGGACTAGCAGGACATTCTCCTCCGAGGGTGGCGATAAGAGTACAGAGAAGGCAGTTTGTGCGTATACATAAACTGGCACGCTAACGCCACGCATGTACGCGTGCAGTTCCCCAAGGGTGACACGGATAGGCTCTGGACTGGGCCATGACCAACGCACGTAGCCAACGGTACCCAGGTAGCGCTCTAACGCCACATCACAAAGGGCGGGGTCAGAGTCGAGAGCCTCACGTATTTCTTTGCTTGTGGCCCCCCAGAGAATCAGCCATTCATAGAACGAGAAATGCGCCAACAGTTCTGCCAACAGTTCTGGAATCTGCAGATGCCGAAGCAAAGGGTAGAACGTGGGCTTCGTTTCCTCCGCGAGTTCCGCAATGTCGATTGGGACAGACTTCTCCAACCACGTACCGCGTCGACGCGCCCGAGCGCGGGAGTATTCCTCATGGGAAGAGGGTAATGTCCGTCGACGGAGTTGAGTAACAGGCTCGCCATCAACTGGGGAAGGGTTTGACACCAAGGGGGCACCATCGACCTCTGACGGCTGCTGAATGGTATCCTGAAGGCCCTGAGGATCGTAGGGAACCACGGGCTCAACGACACCATCTGCATGGGTGTCCGAGAGGTCAACAACACTATTATGGGAACCATCGTCTAGATGACCGACTCCTGCAGGCGTTCCATCGATCGACGTGGTGGAATCATGTGGTAAATAGGTCTCCGGTACGTCCTCCTCAGCCTCTTCTTCGCTAGACGGCGATGGATTGTCCACCTCAGGCTCTACTTCTACATGAATAGGGACTGCCCAGGCCCTGCGCACATCGCTACGCATTACGATTTCGACATCATCCGCTGGTATAGGAGGTTGAGGAGAGTACTGGCGTCCCATGTAGTGCGACCTCTCACCCCAGTTGCCGTATGATGTCAACTTTTCGGGGGGTGGTGGTGGAATTAATGACCCAGATGATGAGCTTCGTTCAGGCGATGGCGAAGACAAAGATGGTATGGAACCACTGGCACCGAATCGAGTTTGCAGTGAAGCTCTCGTATTCTCCGGCATAAGTGCCGGCTTCGGCACCGATCGAGGAGCAGAAGGTGAAGTTGGCTCCTTAGGCAGATTCTTGGGGTGACTTGACTTCCTAAGATGCTTGGCAGGTTGCACTTTGTGTTCCTCCCGGGAAGGCTGGGCTGAATGCCTTCTGGTGGCAGAGGTTCTACTTATTCTACGTATGGCCGGATGGGCCGAGGGCGGGGCTTCGTCCTCATAGGAGGCGACTACCTGGGAGGTCCGAGTTTGCTCTTGCCCATTTCGCTGGGAGCGGGAGGGTGCGTGATGTTGTGCCAATTGAGAGCTACGCTCTGGACTGCCCGTAGTTTTACGGCCCCATAAAAGCTTCGTAGCAACCCGCGGTTTCGGCTGAACCCGCTGTCCAACATCGTGAGGGCTTTTGCCATCACGAGAGACGGAATAAGAGCCTGTGTCCTGGCCGCGTGTTGCAATACTGAGGGGCCCATGTCGCCTGTTCTCTTGTGCTGGCTTTGATTCGGAATCCCGTGCAGTAAGCAATGAGCGACCTTGCGTACGTATGTTGCCACGGCGTGGGGCGGGGGTAACAGAGTGCTTGTCGGGAGATTGTGGCGGCGTGGCAAAAGGTACCGGGGTGGTTTCAGTTACAGACGTCTGCGACATATTTCCAAGGGCGTTGTTCCGGAGTGATGACGTGACTCCGGTTTGCGACGAGGGACCCTGGGCCAACGTTTGAGACGTCTGGAGAGCTGGTCTGTCTTTTGGGGGTTGGTTGTCAATCGGCGGGCCTGGAAGGGGCTTAGCAGGTACAAGTGCATCTATGTGACCATTCGAGGGCGGGTTCAGGACGGCCCCCTGGTGGGATGATGGGCTCTGCCGCGGGTCAATATTGTGGAGCGCCTGCGGAAATAAAGAAAAGAAGCGCATTAACAACGTGGAAAATGCATTTCGAGGGGCAAGTGGCGTTATGGTTCTTTGGCGGCATGTAATAGTAGCTTCTGTGAGAGAAACTTGCCTGGTTCAATGAACGGGTGAATTCTGTTGCTTCGAAACTATCCTCAAGCTTTGACGGCATCCTCTGCTAGAACGCGTATGTATGTGATCGTTAGCACAGGTACAGGTATGGGTGGTGATGAGGGGGAGAAGAGAAAGAACAGTGGTAAGGGTCTTTTGGGGGCATTCCGACGCCTGGGTGGTCATGCCCTTGAATGAAACGTAGTCTATGGAAATCCAAGGTGCGGAAGCGACGAACTGATGGATACGCGTACCTCTAAGGGATCGAGCTTTGCGATATTAGGTCTGTTCGTGGAAGAAGGATTCTCCGCGGAGCGAGTGATTGATTGGCGGGATTGCCCATATGAGCTTGAAACTATGGCAGGCGACTCAGTCGCCATAGTATTTGATTGTACAACAGAGGGAGGTGTAGGCGGTGAGGATTGGTATACATTAGTAGGAGTCAGCTTTTGAGAGTAGAGTGATAGTCGAGGAGAGAGAGGAGGCGAAGGGAGGACATGACGGGAATGGTGTATATTCTCTGTGAGGGCGGGATCGTGTACTTTGGAAGTAGAGAGCTGTTCATCTGGTCATTGAGGGAAATTAGCACTAGCGAACATTGGTATTACAGAACCAATTAAAGAGAGCACCAGTGCGGACGCTAGGGAACGAAGTTGCAACCTTGCTCAACGGCTTGCACGTTTCGAAACGAGTCGTGCCTTCAGGCACAGGGAAGCAAGTCTCCGCACAGGGACAAGATCATTAGATGGCATTTGAACTTACAAGATGTTTGCGCCTTGATGTCGTGGCTTGACACTTGGATCGAGCTAACATGCGCGAAATGAGGTGGCTTATCCGTAGGCGACTGTAAATTGCGGGGGAGGGAATCGGACAGAGACTGTGCAGCAAATGGCGTCCCCAGAGAAGGAGCATCGATTGACCTTTCTTGTTCTCTCCTCCGGCTTTCCTCGGATTCGAAATTTGCACGAGTGGGTCGGGCCAGCGGCATGGGCCCTGATACAACCGGGGGTAAGCCGGACTTGGCGGTAGCGAAACGAGCATATAAGGGAGTCTCTATCGGTGGAAGTTGCTTCGCATGTTGTTGGACGGGAGGTGGTGGTGGTGGTGGTGGGGAAGTTTGTTGAGAAGGGGCTTTCTTCCTGAGCAGAAGGGACTTCATGATGGGTTCCTGTAAAATTGATACAACATAAAGCAAATCTCTAACGGGGGTATAAAAGGAGAGCGCGCAAAAGTCGAAATACCCAGTTGCGCTTTGATTTGCCGACTCTTCCCGGAGGCACGGCACTGGCACTGGTTTGGGTTGCAATTCTCACTTTCCTCAATTTGGAAATATATCAACTCGGCTACAGCCGCCGATACTCCGGCTGTATGAAGATCTTACAACACGTGTCCTCCCGTCGCTGACATCACCGCAATCAAGCAATTTGTCGATGATCCAGTTTCCACCCAATTATCGTCATTCCATTCCCATTTCTGTTCCTACTAACGAAATAACCCGCATACTGAAAACCTGAAGCACATGAAATGTCAATCTCAGATTGACTGCTTGACTAACTTTTTTTTTTATAGATCCTGTAAAATTCCGTAGACGATGGGCGACTCGAATGAAAGGTCTGTCACGTTTAAGCAAAGTCACCGGTTGCGTCACCTCGCGCCATAGCCCGTACAAATGGCTGCAAGAATAGCACCAGCACCGGCATCTTCAGAGGCACGCCTTAAATGGCAAGGTCATTCAAATCTGCCGATAACCATCCTATATTACCCTTTTGGTTATTTTCTGGACCGCATTCGCGATCGTCATTAGGGGGGAGGATGGAGTAGCTTCCGCTTCCCAAAAGCTTGAAACTGCCGGATGCGTTTGCGTTTGTGATATGCCCGCATTTCCAGCGCTGCATTTTCCTATATTGACAAAACGTCCTCTTCCTACAGGCTATTTAGATTTGCCCCATTCGAGGCGGCGACAGTCTCAGCGGAGCAGCATTCTCACGGACACGAAAAATGACATCAAAAGGGACGTCGAAGTAAGACAGGAGGTGGAGGTGCTGACCCAGAAGTTCCTTAACACCGTAGTTCATCTACACGCAAATCCACAACTACCGCACACACGATGGACCTCAGGCCTCAGCTCAGAAGAAAAGCTCTTACTCCCTGCTCTCGGGATTTCAATCCCTGGTCATTGTGCGCACTTTATGGTGTAACGTGTAACCAGTTCCGCAAATCCAGCCGATCAGGTTTCAGGATCTAGCCGACTGAATGGAACTACTTTGTACAATGCCCGCAGTGGGTGCTTGTAATTGATCGGTATATGATTATGCTCCCGCGACTGGCGGAAGTGCTTCTCGTCGTCAGCCGATTCCACCATACTTTCCTTCGGATTAGATGTTGCTTCTTCTCGACAGGTCTTGATCTGTAGGGCTTCTACTTCCGACCCGTTCACCTTCCGATGACGATTCCTGCCGGAACTACTCATTTCGAGCAGCTTGTGTGTTCAGTGCTCTGATACTTGATACTAGAGTATTTATACCTGGGCCGTGGTGGAGATCAAACCAGCTTTCTGTCACTTGCGGTATTGCTCCGACCTTTGCATTTTGCATTTCTGGTGCCAAGCCGAAGCTGCTCGGCTACGGACTGTTTTAGGAGCATCGGGAATTATCTAAGATAATTTCGGGAAGTTTGCCCGGAACGGAACAGGACTGAATTTCGTTGTCATGGAACCAAGCCTATCACGCACAAGCTCGCCACAGTAAATACTTGGGCGGCCCTTCATTCGGTCACTTTGATTTTCCTCAATCACCATCAAAGTTTGTATATACAATAGTGTCTAGTATCATGTATCAACGCGTTCAAAAATATTTTTTTGTGTTGTATGGGGAAAGGAAAAAAAAAAAAAGATTGCAGAACGTTACTGGCCGAAAGTGGGGCCCGTCCGAAGAAGGGCTAGGGGCCACCAATAGTATGATAATCGATACGCACCTAGTACTGGAGTAAGCGGAAGCAGGGCACTACCGGCCTCGTGAGGATCATATATATATACCGACCGGAATGGGTACATGATGGAAGTGAGGGATGTCAACTTGATCCATCATCTCATCTGAGGAACCAGAAAGGAAAACATGTTGATCGATTTGGGATCTGGCAGACAATCCAGACGGCCTTCTTTTACCCTGCTGGAGACGATGAAGTCTTTTGCCCCATCATCAAACGAACGTCCAGACGATCAACGGATGTCCGAGGGTCCTCATTCTTTGGCTGGGGTGAATGAATGGACGGTTCTAATACATGGGAAGAAATGTATGAGATCGGAAAGCAAGAACGGCATTGATGATTTTACTGTGGATGGGTAATTATTCTGTAATTTCAACAAGCTGAACACTGGAACAAACGGTAATCTTACTTAATTTAGCAATCAATGCAGCAGAAATCTGTGAGAACGACGTCCAATAAAGCAGCACATATGCCCAAGCTACCCAATGTAGCTCCCACAACTCGGCTTTCGTGAAAGCCCTTCTGCCACACTATTTGGCTTCTGATCTTGGCACAAGTCATAAGCATCAGGTGGGTCAAGGCTAGAGCCAGTTATTGGCAGCGTACCTCTCTCTCTCACACACACAAATTGGTACTGGTGAGGGTCGATGTTTTCGATACCTCAGAGTACGGGTAGTGTGTGCAGTAGTAAATAAGGTTACTGAGGATAGGTGATGAGACAAATAATGGAAAATGACCGAATACGGACTTTGAAAGAGTCAATAGAAGCATGTTTTCGGTCCCACCAACACTTTTTCTCTCCTTTGTACAAATAATGGCTCACTGATTCCACGCCCTTTTCCTCTTCCTCAAATGCCTCTTTATGTCTATATTCTCATCTAGCTCTTGTACTCTACTTTGAAGCGGAATATTTCTAACCCGCTTTTCTCTATCCAGCCATCTTTCCGAGTCTACATTCATGTCTGAACACCTTTCCCCCTCCGCACCAGTACGTCCTTCTCGAACTTGGGATGGGATTATCATTTCTAACCACTACATAGTATGCTGGTGCTCCCTTCAGTCTACTCTCGTTATCTATTGCAGCTTCCAACGCGAAGCCAATAGAAGTATCCCAAGATCCGTCTTTCGACATCGACGACCATCATCCATTGCGTGCTGGGGGCGTCGAACCCTTACGCAATCCAAACCAGGGTGTGGCTGTTCACAATGGCACGAAACACCGTCGCCTCTCATCCACGGGGCAGGCGCGTCGGCGACTCAGCGACGCACGCGATGCCGCAAGTCGTCCATCGTAAGCCAAAATACTCTTTGTATTTTTCACCTCGATACTTACATCAGCTCCCAGGCCCGTGGCGCTGCAGACTACAGCTGCAGCGCTTGGTTCTCTCTCTGCACAGTCCGTATCACCGTCAGCGCCGCTGCCAGGAACTGACTCATCCGCCTCTATTCGTGCGCCGACGGGACCCGTGGCAATTCCCGTACTCAACGCCTCTGTTGCCAGACATGGCATCAGCCGTTCTGTTCCCGTAGATGACGGATCCAGCGTTTCTGGTTCGCCTCCTCCCCCAGCAGATTCAAAGGTTGGGGTGACAGGCGCCGTGACGAAGAACGGGAAGAAGCGCGGTACAATCTTCACATGTGAAAGCTGTTCAAAGGTCCGAACGGTGCTAGGTTATGTTAAGATTGTTCTAGGGCTGAGAGTGACATCACTGCACTACAGGTATATCGCCACCCGTCTTGCCTGATAAAACACCGATGGGAGCATACTCCACATTGGCGTGAGGCATCGAAATTTCTACTGAGCAAGCATCAGCAAGTACAGCTTATGGAGGTATGTGCTATCGTCATTCTGATATTCACGTTTCCATGGCTATGATATCATCAATCATCTTGAAGCTCTGCATTGGGAGATGATATTTCCAGAACTGTTTTCAAGCTATGCTAACGCTGACGTTGTGCTGATACGATATCTCCCTTCACGTACAGGCCGCTGCGATTCTTTCGCACTTAACGCCATCCGCATCTGGCGGTTCATCACTCCCAGACGACCGCTCGCTGTGGCCGTCTTTCCTTTCAGGTGGCGTACTACCTCCCCCACTTCCAGCGGGCGAGGCGGTCACCGAGACTGCAGCACACCCAACTTCCAGTTCCGTCCCATCAGGGCCTCGCATACATGACTATGCCCTACCCAGTACGAGCGTTAGCCAGATCACACGACTGAGACCAGGGATTATCGCGGTCCCAACGGAGCCGGAGAGCGGGGCACCGCAAAGCTATACGACCGGATACGGCTCTATCGGGATCGAATCCTCATCGTTCGTTAGTTCATATCAATCATCGGCTGGTGTCATCGTGCCGCATGCACGTGCATCTGGGAGTTCGGACAGATGGTCACTTTCGTTGTCCCGGTCAGGGTCAAGCGACGAGAGCGAATTTGTGGAAGTTGAAGGAGAAAGGACGCCTTCTGTAGGATTCGGGATGAGTGGGCTAGATCTTTGTGAGGAAGGGGATGTAAGTGTAAAGGAAGAGGAAGAGGAAGAAGGAGGATGGGACGGGATGGATATGGATATGGAATTGTAGAATTTATGGACTGATTTTTGTGATTGATCTGTACTAGTTTTTAGTTTTTTAGTTTTTTTTTTGTTCTTTTCTTGTACTTGTTTTAATAGCGCGCTATCAATGGGTGTTATCAACAACAAATAATTCTTGTTAGGGCTCGTCGCGACTTTGTGTTTCTGGCTGTCTTTCCTTCATGGACGGTACAACTCATCACCTCGGATCAGACTCACCGCCAGCTAGACAGAATATTCTCACTTCTTTTCTTCGCGGTCGTCCACGAGGCACTTCTCACTCTAATCCTTCTCCTGTTCGCGACCACGACTCCCCTCCCATCCCATTACCTCCGCCTAACCTTCTCCCTAACCTTCTCCCTAACCTTCTCCCCTCTCCCCCTTCTCCGGGTCCCAATACCCCGTCCAATAGACGAAAGTCAACTGCCCCCCCAGGCATACAACCCTCAACCTCGCACAACCTGCCCATCTCATCTGGTATAACCCAAATTCTGCGCAGACGCCGCTCCGGCGGTGCACTCGCATCCTCCAACACTCCCCAGGCACCCGCTATCGCGCCAAACATCCCCCAGCCGTCCAGCATGCCTGCCCTATCCAACGTGCCTGCAACCGCACCCATATCACACCGCATCCGACTGGTGCCACATCTGGACAGTCGCCGCTCTCTTCGGTTTGACCCAATTACCCGCGATGTCACCGAAGGCGATGCTGCCTTGCGTATAGGTCGGTTTACAGAACGTTCCGGGGTGGGCATATCCCAAGCCAACGCTATCAACTCGAATAAACTCGCGTTCAAATCCAAGGTTGTCTCCCGCGCTCATGCCGAAGTCTGGTGCGACAATGGCGGCAGATTTTTTATAAAGGACACCAAAAGCAGCTCTGGCAGCTTTCTCAATCATGTCCGCCTGTCACCTGCCAACCAGGAATCCCGCCCATTTGAGCTAAAGGACGGTGATACGCTCCAGCTTGGCGTCGACTATCAAGGTGGCACAGAAGACATTTATAAATGCGTTCGTATCCGTGTCGAGATTGGCCGCGAATGGCAAGCTTCCGCTAATGCTTTCAAGTATGTGACTTGCCCTTTCTTTTTCCCCCCTTGAAACGGGAATACCTTTATTGACGATTCTGCGACTCAGTACCAATGCATTGCGCCAGCTCAGATCACTGGCAATCCCCAATCCCCCTACGGCGTCCAAATCGATGGAAAAGAAGCCTGCGTCCAAGTCGGGCTTCTCGGATTGCTGCATTTGTACGTGTCGTGCTCCGCGCTTCCAAGTATGTGATTCATCGATAAGTGTTAACTAGGCCTCTTTGCCGTCACAATCCAACAAGCACTCTTTATCGCACCGTGCTCGCACGCTTTCCATTACAAGTGTATCCGCCCGCTGCTCGAGACGCACCACCCGGCATTCTCATGCCCCCTCTGCCGTACCTTTGCAAATCTCGAAGAGGACGTTGAAGTTGACGCCGTTTCGATCGACCTTGATATCGATGCAGCCGAAGAAGAAGCTCAGGCTCCTGCCGCTGCACCGGACGATGCTGAGATGCTCGCATTATCCCCGAATTTAGGTCGAGAACGTGATGGTGCTGAAACGGAAGTCGAGCCTGAGATGTTAGGCGTCAGCGGTAGCCTGCGACGACTTCCTGTGCCCTCAAGTATCATTGATCTTGCGGAGGGTAGTGATGATGATGGGGATGCCGAGATGGCGGACGCTTACAATCATGTTCTTGAGCCGCCGTTGCCGCCTCTACCTGAAGGCGAGGGCCTGCTGCCTCCGCCTCTTCCTGAGCGCGAAATACCCGGCGCGCGAAGTGCCTCCGTCTCAGACGCTGAAGATGCGAGCGGGGAGAGTGCCCAAGACGGCAATGATGTAGATCGAGCTACTAAGCGCAAACGATGAAACGTACAGTTTTGATGATGATGATGATGATTCCCCCATCTTTTTTCCCTTGGTTCCACTTTGGCTACCCGTTGTGTTGCTATGGTCCCCCCCGCGTGGATGTGTGTCAGATGGAAACGTACTGTATTCGGTAAAATATCAATATCGAACTGTATCATGTCCACCCCCGTGCATCACGACTGGTTTCTTGAAATGTTTCACTACAGCCTGTAACTACTTTCACATTTGTGCCTATCTTTTGTGGCCCCCCCCCTCCCCCCCCGTCCTTAACTAGTCTATATGAGGTGTCACTAATCTTACTGGTTTTATGATCACGACACACACGTCCCTACCTTCAGCGTGTATATAGACGTCGGCTCGAGATATGAATAAGACCAAAGAACCCCCGGCTGCGAGCCGAGTTCTGCGTCATTTTCATCGTTCGCATGGGACAGGGTCGGTCTTGAGAGTATCCCTCTCATCATTACATTGCACAACGGAAGCGATATCTATGGATATCATATCATGACGTCCGTAAGCGACTAACAACAACATCGGAAGAATGTCGCTGGATGGAGTTATATGTATTCCAAGAGGAGATACTAGTACTGCACTGTCAACATTCAACGAAAAGCTTCGTCGGGGTAATCAAGGCCTCGGATCCACCCACCCCCATTCCGCCTATTGTGCATAAGTCCGAACATCGGGGTGAGATCTGTTTGAAAGGACTTAGTGACTTGACACTTGAGGGCAAATGTTGTATGTATGTGGGGGAATACGGCACCGTGGCACCGTACGTACGTACGTACGTACAACTACTGTTTTGGTTGCAGTTGATTCGAGGATGATGTTTGGCCCGATTTCGGAGATGGTAAAGATACATTTGGTGTATGAGAGGAGCAGACTTGAGGTCAGAGAGCCACCTGAGTGGAGTCGAGCTCCGAGTCCTAGATATGACACGACGATGTAGTGGCTACCTTCCTCGATGCGTACGGCGCGAATCAAACGGTTACATTGAAGGAAGCAGGTCCCGGGCCAATAATGCAAATGGGGGTCTTTAAAAAGCGATAGGGCCGTATGGGTAAAAGTTGTGTCGAGTCGAGAGTTTTGTCATTTTTGGGGGATCCATAATCATATGGCACAAACCTGGCCAGCTGGTCTTTCTCGAATAATTAATTTGGTTTACCAGTATAGTTCGTTCCTCCTCCTTCAGGTAGCAAATGCGCAAGTGTTGTTTGTTTGTTGTGGTCCCCCGATGATCCGGTCTCCGCACCGATCTTTCCATCCACACGCTGATATGTACCAGCGTCCACGAGGATGCAACATGCTGTAAACGCGCTGTAGTTGTTAGTACAGTACTTACGACCCCTTAAACTTTGATACTGTCGTATTAGGCGATCATGTCCCAAGCTCGGGGATCAAACTCGATTTTGCGGGAGGGCCCCTGACTTGGTCTTGAAGAGCGATCGTTGGGTGAGGAAGCCTTGAGATACATGTCATGTAACCATGCTCTCGGCATGTGACCCCCTTGATAGATTTTGGGGTCAATGAGGGGAAGAGGGGAAGATACTAGTGGCTGTGTCAAGGGCCCTTAGTTAAATGACAAGGTGAGAGACGGTGGCACAAGTGGAAGCTAGATCACAACGAGAAGCCACGGCCATGATTTAGACGCAGTTGGCACCATTCAACTGCCAGTAGCGAGCGCCTATATATATCAATTAACCATTAATTGCAAGCTGCAGGACTGTCAGCGTGTTGTTGTTTCCAGTGGTGGTATGGTATCCTGGCAATTAGGGAGCGTCGCTTAATAAAGGGGACCTTTGTTGCCATCGTCGGCCAGGCCCAGGCATTACCGTGTTCCTGGGATTGTGACATTATTTCTCTGACGCCGTGGGTACGACGGCATCTTTCTCCCTCTTTTTCTAACATCCTATAGTGTCTCTCTCTCACTCCTTCGTTCATTTCTTCGTGAAACCACTCAATGTCTGGCCCTTCCTTTCCAGACCCGTTCGTCCATGACAAGACGACCGGTCTGACCTTTTGGCATGCGGTTCTCGCAACGGCCCTTTTTAGGTGCTGGCACATACTCATTTTCTTCGCTGCTTGGTCTACGGCCATCTGCGTTATCAGCGATACCGTAAAAAGTTTGGGTATCGCAAATACCCTCCTTACAGTGTCAGTTCGAAAGTACTCCCATGTATGGCCTTGAACACTGGTTTGACTCGTGTGACCTGCAGGCTCGGTACCGTTCTCGGTTTTGTTATTTCTTACAGGACAACCTCTAGTTTTGAGAGGTACAATGAGGGCCGAAAGTTGTGGTCCCAAATCATATATTCCACGCGGACAATGGCCAGGTTGATATGGTTCCATGTTCCAGGTGTGTGTCGCATTCGCTCCTCCGACAACACCACTTTGACGCGGCGTAGATTCCATGGACATGGGCGTTGATGTGTCAGCGGAGGAGACGAAAGCCCGCGTACTCCTCGAAAAGAAGACCGTGCTTAATTTGATCGACGCTTTCTGTGTGGCGGTAAAGCACTACTTGCGTGGTGAGGAAGGTACGCATTCGCATTCATGGTGTTCCCCTTGATATTCTTTCTCACCTATTCCCAGACATAAACTATGAAGATTTATATCATATGGTCAAGTTTCTTCCTCAATACGCACTTCCCGCGGGTATGCCATCCCAACTTGACCTTTCGGACGATTCGGGTTCTCCAAGGTCCTCTGGGTGCAAGCAGCAGCAGTCGCTGGTAGCTGCCCAGCAAAACTCTTTCGTCAAATCGCGTCCTGTATCATTTCCGCCGGGCAATAATCGTCTTACATCCGCTGCTCAAAATGGTGCAACGCCCCCCAACTCCGGGTCTGCCCCCCACCTCCCTCTACCAAGCACTTCTTCCGGGGAGGCTGATACGAAACAAGAAAAGCTCGAATCTGTTGACCTTCCTCAGCCCCCACGTGTATCCATTGCCACAAGCGGACAGCAAGACGGAGTAAGAGTATCATTCGCTGGACCAACTGAATTGCTTCCAGCCCGCCTTCCCTCTCATTATTCGTTCTTCGATCTTTTCCCCTTCTCGCTTCTGGTGAAATACCTCACCCATCGCGGCAAGGAAGTGAAAGGCAAGAAGGGGGCTCTGTTACGGGCAAAGCTGCGTAGGCAAGTGGTCAGTCATAACGTACCGTTGGAAATTTCGCTCTACCTGGTGCGCTTTCCACCCAATGGGGCTTAAGTTTTCCTTTTCTCATTGACACTCCAAGAGCTCGTACATTGCCGCGCTGCAGAAACGCAAGGCTATTGATGCGCCCACAACGAGTGAGTGCTCTGTTTGACCACGGGAAATAAATCAACGGATCGTTAACTTTATGCAGCTAACTTGATCAACGGTCTTAATCAACTAGTTGATGCTCTGACTGGACTGGAACGGATTCTGACCACACCAATTCCTTTCTCGTACGCGCAGTCGTATCCATCAAGTCCCCGTGTACTGACTGCTGCCTCAGTTACTCGACTCATCTTTGGACTGTGACGCTTGTTTACTGCTTCTTCTTGGTAACCTGACGCGGATTTACGCTTTCCTAGCATGTACGCTGACACATATGCACAGCCTTTCCAGCTTTGGCCAACACTCAGATATGTGACGATTCCCGGAACCATCATTGCGGTACGTGCGCCCTGTGAGCTCAGGCGCTCCGCTCATGACCGATAATCTTTTGTTAGAGCTTTATCTTCTTCGGCTTCCTGGTTGCCGGCGAGGAAATTGAAAGTGAGTCGGTGGACATTTTGCCTCGTGTTGTACCCCCTGACCCCATATTCTGTGGCTAGACCCATTCGGTACGAGACCACTCTCATAACATTTTGATCTCGGGTTGAACCAAAAATGTTTTCTTTGCAGGCTATGACAAGAATGATTTGGTTTGCACCCCGGCGTTTCTTTTGAATTTACACGAGTAGCTAATGTAGTTCTAGAACCTGGACCACTTTACAAACGGTATCATCCGTACGTAGCTTTCGCTGCCACTGTGGGTCTCTTAGGTGTTCGCTGACAAAACATGTAAAGGCAAGGAGCTCATGGCACTCTCTGCGACGCCGACCCCGGATCCCACGGTTTGGGTCTTCTCGCCAAGGAATGACCTTGTCATGAATCCACACCATTCCGGTGCTGAGCGGGTCACCCCTGAAGAGTGGGTTGTGCGAGGAAAGGATAGTATGGAGATTGCTCTATCTAACTCGTGAAGAGTATGGTTTCATCATAACAGTTACATATGTTCTACACCCTTTGTTCTGTCACATTGATCGTTGTCTTGTCGCGAGCGACAAATGAAAAGTTAATTTGTGATCACG
>QFDX01000260.1:0-27938 GCA_003315875.1 Lactifluus piperatus | reverse complement strand
GCGTAGTCAGCGGGATCATCCTGTTGACGATAGCGTTCCATCGCCCAAAGGATATATCTGTCCAGACGGTTACTCATCTCTCTCGTCGGTGCTGGATGAACAGAGAACATACCTGCGATCGCGCACAGTCACTCCGGCCTTCTTCAGAGCCTGGCCATCAGTTCTCCACAGTGCATCCCACGTGTCAAACGATAACTTTGTCTCGGAATCCCGCCCAATAGCTTTAAGGAAACTTGCCGGAGTAGTAATATCGCCTTCAAACGGGAATAAGATTTTAAAACCCCAAAACCCCCATTCGAAAAGATACACATACCTCGTGGCAGAGGCACAGATTTGAGGAGAGAATGGTGCTGAAGCGTGCGAGAAAATGGCGAATAAAATGAGCGAATACAACCCGCGAGCGTGAACGACATAACAGTGGCGGAGCGGAGTCACGGATGGAGTTGATGGAGCCCAGTTGTTTTGATGACGTAAACATTCTTTGAGCTAGTATCAATGGCGAATTGACCTCATCCGACTGGTAAACGATGTCAGGCCCACCACCACCAGTCAAGAAAACGCTAATATCGTGTTCGAATACTTTTTGCGAACGGTATTGTGACCCAGATATTAAGGCGCCTCTTAAGTGCGCTAACTGCAAGTACGCAATTCATCATGTGAGCCTGTCACAACGCTGATTTACTAATCCTCGAAATTGTGTACAGGTCGGCAAGGTATTGCGATAAGGTGGGTGTATTACCTCTCTGATTTTATTGCATTCGGTGGTACAAACGTATTATTCAGGATTGCCAGAGGCAACACTGGCGACAGCACAAAGAATTCTGTAAGATATGGGCCATAACATCTGCGAAGAACGGCCAAATGCCAGTGGCTCAGATCAAGCTGAAAATGGCGCATTTGATCTGGCTTTTACGTGGAATACCAGGCTATGTCGTGCACATGTTCCAGGAGTATAGCTATTGGAAGGGGAGGGGCAAGCGTGGGTTTATCGAGTTTCAGTTCTTTCGCTGCGAGCAGGTCATTGAAGCAATCCGTCTCATTGAGGAGCTCCCTGTATATGACGAAGTGCCCTTCGTTGGCATGCCGGGTACACCATCGTATGCCCCTCCAGGTGCAAAGCAGCTCACCTTGCCACAACGCAAAATTGCGCCCGAGCTTTTCCCTAGGTTCCATGAGGTCCGTTTTGCATAACCTAACATGAGACCGTCCTTTTCGCGTCTCTAATGCCCCCCCAGCTTGTGGAGGACTACATGCACTTTATGGAGAACGGGAACAGACCTAATCTGCAGCGAGCTTTGGACCTCGCGATGCAATGCGACAACCTCTTCGTAATTTCCGTGTCAGTCGCGCTGGAGGAACCCTATACGACGCACATATACGACTTTATATACAAGTCCACTAGTTGGCAACCTTCAGACAATGAACGAGTGTCATCAGTAGGGGTCAAATAGCTCCAGACGTTTATCCTCAATTTAGGTACCATAGACTCGGATAAATTACTATAATATGCAGACACATTACTGGATTAGAGATTAGGCGCGTCACGTAAGAAAAGTCTCCCCTCTTCCTTCTTTACCCATCGTGCTACAGCATTTGCTGCACTGATAACGGCGCTCTTCGGCAATCCGTGAGACACGGCGATGTACATTTCGAAGGGTTGAGTGATCTGTATGAGGTAGCATGAGCGTACCATTCAGCGGAAAACGATGTCGTTCGCACCCAACCCATGACGGCCTCTTTCTCTGTACGTATGTACTGCAATTTCAGGGGATAATCTTGCCCCGACTTAGCGTGGAGGTTGTCGTGTAATGTTTGATAGAGTGTGATCAACCTAGAACCAGCTTTAGAAAGGAAAACGGCGGCCTGAAGTCGTACACTGACCGTCTGCGTTCCTTAATATCGTCATAAGGTTCCTCATAAGTAGGTGCTGTGATCTGTATGTGGGCTCTCGACTTGTAGATAAAATGGCGAAGACCAGGGATACTCAGATCAGCCACGCTGTACTCTGTAAGTCCATTGTGGATAGCTTTCTCTATGTTTGCCAATGTGCCATCGACCTCAAGCCGCTGAGTGGACAGTACAGTCAGGACTCATCTAACAGACGTGGAAAATACCCACCCCAACGACAACATCACACCATGCTCGTATGGATTCAAAGTCCCCGTTGGCAGTCACACAGATGAGTCCGACATCAGTGCCTGGGCCAGCGTCTCTCCGAGGAAGAGATGGTTCTGATTTAGCTATATCCCCTTCTTGTACTGAGGCTGAGCGAGGCGAATCACCGGGCGCGCTTACTCTTTGCTTTGCTTTGCTTTCTGGAGCGGGTGGAGCGGCGTCTGAATGGGTTTCTGACTGCAGGAAGGTGACAAATACGTTAACAAACCCAGATGGATTATATTTAGGTAGGCAGAGAGGAAGCCAAGATGCTGATGCAGACGAGTTCACTATAGACGGAGAATGAGCTGTATTCATCAAAATGTGAAGGTCTACAGAGAAACGGAGATGAGACTACTACAACTAACTGACGGTGAATCTCGATTACCTGCTGGGTGTATTGAGTGTTTCTTCGGCCTTGCAAGGGTTATAACACGGCCCTGAGCGACGAGAATAAGGTAAAGAAGGTCCTGAAAAACGGCAACGCGTAAGGACCGCATCGGCATGACTGCCATATAGTTCTCACTTTGATTTTGGAAGTCGGTATTAGATTATTAGCAGCGCGTGACCGCACGGCGGGGTCTAATCTCAAGCAATGGAGTGAAGAAGTCCCCATGGCCATGTCAGTCTCCACTCTGTCCAGCAGAGAATGAATGAGAATTTCCGATCCTTTCGGAATATGAGTACTGATACTGATGGTAAAAGACATGACGAAGCGAAGCCCACCACTAAGGAGACGCCCAAGATCGAAGTTTGTACGACGTTCAAATATTCGCCGCAGCTGGGTGACAGTGACAACGCTCAAAACCTGCAGGTGTAAATACTCAAGATGGGAGCGCGTCTTGCTTCTTAGGTGTGAGAAGAGTATACGGAACAGAAAGCTAGAAACTGACCACCGATTCAGGTTCACCCCAAGATGAAATGCAGGCATAGTACAGAGGTGAGCGCATAATAATGTTTATGCGGGTGTTGCCTGCGTTGATGTAGCGTAACTTATCCCCATCATCGAGGAAGACGGATATCAAAGCTTGCATAATGCCCATAGTCGATGCAAGGTCATCTGTGTCATGTTCAATTGACCGACTGTAGACAGAACGGTCATCGGCCTGGCGTGAGCAGGAACAATAACTAAATGCCTTGTGAACACAGGCTTGCCAGCGTCTGTGAGTACAAAGTATTGTCTTGGGGGGAAGACGTCCACTGAGAGCTCAGTTAGAACAACTGGCCATGGAAAGAAGAAAACATAGGACAGGAACCTGATTCCAAGGATACATCATCCATATCCACGGATGCTTTCCTTCTCCGACTGCGACGCGAAGCGACATCGCCGTCTGCAGGTTATAATAAATGAACACGTAAGTTAGCCCATGAATGACACACACCTGGATAAGATTCCTTTTTGTTGAGCGTTCTTCTTAAATGATCCCTTAACGCTTTCTTGGACGCCTCGTCGCCAACAGAAGGACTCATACTGACACACACATTGCCGGCCTCCCCATCGACTATTCCTACCTCTGCATCTGCCTCTGGGACCAGGATCCCTTCGCTCATATCGACATTGATGATGGATGATTCAGAACTCTCTTCACCCGTATGAGACATCATTGTTCCGGCTCCAGGGGATACTGCGTTCATGTGAACGTGGAGGTTGGAGAGCGAATGAGTTGGTCTTAAGGAAGGGGCTACGACGAGACGTGAGGGAGTCTGGGGTCCCGGAGTTCCTGCACGCGCGGGGATCTGAGAACGGAGAGGGGAAGTCATGAGAGCGCTGATAACGCTGGGGTGAGAAGTCACCTATTATCACCGATACGCCCGCTTTCATCCCGACAGGCACCTGTTGCTACCCCTACTCTCCAACTAACTCCACCGTAGCGGCACTCTCCTATTTCAGTCAATTAATCTCCGGCGCTGGTCTCGAAAAAGTCTATTTCCCCGCACCCCTGCTCTCACTTTATCCCTCAAGCAGATCAAATCAGCTTGGGGGCGAGTGATGGAAGGCTTGCATTTCAATATCCCTCTAGCTAGTCGCGGCAATCCTTGGTTTGACGATGGGAACATAATATTGTTGGTCGAGGACGATAATCATAAACCATCGAAGGCCTTCAAAGTTCATCGCGGCGTTTTGGCACGCCAGTCCGAAGTCTTTGAAACCATGTTCGATATACCCCAGCCTGCGCCTGGCATGGATTCAATAGAGCGGGTAGACGGCTGTCCAGTAGTCCGCATGTATGACCTTCCCAATGAACTATCAGATCTGATTAAGGCTTTATATGACGGCGTGTGCGTGATGCAATTTCTTCTGATTCAGCGTCATTACCAACTGAGTCATATTGGTACAGCACTTTCTATCAAAGAAATGTGGAAGATTTCTATTTTCTTGCTGGAATCCTCCGCCTGGCTTCCAAATACCTAATTACCAACCTCCGTGTCCAGGCCATTCGATACTTGACCGAAACATGGTCGTATACCATCCGTGGACACGACGATATGGTCACACAAGCCTTGGCTGCTCCTTCCGTTGACGGTACAACATACCCTTATGTCCATCCATTACACGTTCTCAATCTTGCTCGCGAAGTCAACATGTCTGTCGTCGTCCCATCCGTCTTGTATTTCTTATCCATTTACTCGTTGAAGCAACTTCTGGGCGGTGAGCATCCAAAACTGCAAAACAAGCATCCCTCCCGTCCATCCAACGAACTTTCCGTTCATGACGTGCCTCAGTACACCCTCATGTATCAACATCGCATTAACATGATCCTTGATTTTATTCGCAATGCTTGTGGAGAACGCACCGTTGATGCAAGCTGTCGAGAACCAAAGGACTGTCGTCGGGTGTTCGCACGCCTTGCTTCCAACATCAACCAGTCTTTCACACCGCGCACCGGGCCATTCCATAATATGGCACAAGCAATGCAATGGATCGACGATGATGACACAATATGTGGACCCTGCCAGCGCGCGTTCCGCCGCGACATAACGGCGTTGCGTGCGCGCCTCTGGGAGGAGTTACCGTCTGTCGTTGGTCTGCCAAGCTGGAAGGAGTTATTAGCGATGGATCTTCTCTCGTGAATGGTGCGCCCCTCGTCCTCGTAGCTACACTATGTTCCTGTGGTTATTATGATCGTTCAAGGGGCTGGTTGTCGTGGTATATCTCTGCAGGAAATATGATTTATTCAAACTCTCCGCATATGACTAGCTTTGTTATGGCAGATCATCATTGAAGGAACGGCCAACCTATAAATGCACGATATATTTGATGGAGGAAGCGCCCCAGTCGTCCCAGCCATTTATTAGCCGGAGCCGGGGTTTGAGCGGCTGAGAGACTGCTACGGACGTCATCCCACACCGAGGAATGCCCATCCTGAGGCTCCCCCATCAAAAGTCGACCCACATCCTCCCACCACAAGCCATACAACCTCCTCATTCCTTGATGAAGTTCAACGAGACAACTCCTACAACGCGACTTGTCGTCGAGCTCGGGGGATTGTTGCCCTGTCTGCTGGGAGGCAATCTGGGCTGTTACGTGCCATTTCCGGGAACTGGCCTCCTGTAGTTCCGCCCCCACCGCGTTAATGATCGATAAGGCGGACCGAGCTTTGACAACGGTGTTCACATGAAGGTCAGGTGCGCGATCGGCCGCAAAGTCCTCGAAGCTGCAGCATGGCCGACCAACCTTGGCAAGGGATCTGCCCTTCCCAAAGTTCCTGGCTAGCCTAAGAAGAGAGTCCACTAGTTCAGAATGGCGTTCTTGAACTAGTGCGATCGTCTCCTCGTCTGTCGGCCTTCGAAGTTTGGTCAGGGTCGTCCCGTCGCTAGGGGGATAGAACGTAGTAGCCTCATCAATGGTTGAAGTCGCGGTGGCGAAAACTGATAAATCAACGAAGGCGATGGCCAGGATGGAAGAAGCCGGTTCAGGAAGGGCGCGACTGGCAAGAATTGCATGAAGGGGGTCCAAAGGAGGTGCGGGAATTTCCACTGTTCCTTCCCAGTGTGCGTAGACGTTCAACCTTTCGCTTGCGTATGTAAGCAGGCAGGTCAGCGCCTCATCGTCAAGTATCTTGATTCCGAGCGTATAAGCCGAAAATGCGCATCGCGCCAGGGAGTCGACGGAGGGCTGTATTCCCCTGTACGTTCGTAATGGCTCTCGGAAAATGATCAATTTTAGGGAGACAGCAACACATACTGCTCTCGTAATTGGAGGTATTCAAGAACTGTCCTCAACTCGGTGGCACTGCATTCGAGCTCAAGTACAGGGGTCCACAGACCATCTTGCGGTACTCCTGCGACATGTCCAAGAAGACTTCTGATCGTCTCAGAGTAACGAAGCAGGAGATTCATGTGGAGAAGGAAGACCATGCCGTCGTTGGTGACGAGGAGAACATCACCATCGTCGTCCCAATAGGCGGTGTCACGTATTCGCTTGGGAACCTCGTTGTCTGGAGTAAGGGAAAAAGGGGCTGCGTCTGGGTTGATGCAAGGCATCGGAACGAGAAGGTAGATTCGCCTGGTTGAGGTAGAGGGGAAGGAAGCATCTTTATAGCTGTATACATGAATCGATGCAAGGGCCATGTGAGGGCCCCTAAGCCGTCTTTGCATGCCTTCGACAAGAAGGTCGACCACGCCGGATCACTCCCAGCGAACTCATTTATTCACTTTAAGATCTGCACGAAATACAGGAACACTCCACCCTATTCCACAACAGTCGGCATTTATGCAATATTACCCGAAATGGATCCGTCGGCCTTGAATCCACATCCCCGTTCGGTTTCTTGTGTCACCTAAACACCACCACTTCTCAACCATTTCAGGCGATAGATCTAGCGATTCGTGACTTGAGTCGAAGAACTCTAATGGTCCCGTTCCCTCGGGTGTTGTTGTACTGGGATTGAATAAACAAACTGATATAAAGAGGCAAATGAGTATATGGTTACAGAGTGTGAGAGTGGAGGAATGGTTGCCTACTCTTCTGTGCATCAAAAGGCGCACCTATCTTGAAGACGCCAGTACCCAGGCCAAGGGCGAGCGCACCGCCTCTCGTTCCCAGGTACAAGGCCTCCTTCCAGTCCACACTGATGCCACGGGTACTGATCGCTCTGCCGACGGCCTTATCCCTGGGCCCTGTCGCCTGCCCCCCGGATATCTCCAACCTAGCTCCTTCCAAGATGCGGGCCACACCTACTGCCCATCGCATGGCTCCCAAGATATCCATACTGTACCCTCCTGCGACGTCGGTACCAAGGCCAACACATACACCACGATCTAAGGCCTCTCGCAAGGCAAATTGTCTGGCAGAGAAATACGCATTTGAGAGTGGGCAGTGTGCAATGGCAGTTCCATGCTGAGCGAGACGAGACAGCTCCTCAGGTGAAAGATAGGTGCAGTGCGCTTGGATTGTTCGGGGTGTCAATAGTTGGGCCTAAATCAGGGGTTGCACGGTAAGCGATACAATGACGCGCTTCAAAGACGACTCACTCGCTCAAATATCTCGAGGTCGCTCATGCCGCGACTTTCTCGGACGGCTTTCATTTGATCCTTAGCCTCAGCAAGGTGACTCTGCACCCTAACCCCAGTTTGCGCGGCTAACTTTCCGAGACCCTGTAACAGGACGTCTGAGCATGTCGGAACGAAGCGAGGCGTCAGCACTGGCTCCACGAGGCGAGCGTGATCTGGGAGGTGAGAAGTAAGCGCTCGAACGCTGTCGATAAATGAGCGGGCGGAGGCGATGGATTCTGAATGTGTGGGCTCGACGTAGGTAGGACGTGTCGAGATATCCATGGATAACTTTCCGACGAAAGCACGTATGCCTATTCGCAGCATCGTCTCAGCAAGGATGAGACTTCGGAAGCAAATGAACGGTGAGCTGAATGGGATAAGAGATGTTCCTACTTAGTCTCTGGGTTGATGGTCCCGAATAGCAACACTGCCCCGGTACCGTTCTCAACTAACCTCTCCCCGAGTCGCGTGTAAACACGTCTTGCGAGATCTAGGTCTTCATCTAAACGCTCTTCAGCTTTGAAAGCGTATTCGTTCAACCATTCCATCAAAGGTAGATGCAAGCCCGTTCCCTGGTACAGGAATTGTGGGGCATGCAGATGAAGATCGCAGAAGGTCGGAAGAATGAAACTGCCTGGAGGGACGATCTCAACGCGATCGTCCGGCTCGTTAGAAAGGAGGGAACGGGAAAGCGCCGTTAATGCAGGCTCAAAATGACAGATATACCCGGTTGTATCGACGACTGAGAAATATAGTCATTGACTATATGGGGGATAAAGCTCGTCAGGCTTGCCTAATAGATGGTCATGACAGATCCTTAGATCCGAAAGCTGCTCTGTATAAACAAAGTCTCCGCGATATAGCATGGCGAGAGGCGTCACGACGTTTCTGGAGGTTGCCGGAAGAAACCGGACCGCTTGAGAACGCTCGTGTTCTCAAGCCGTTCAGCCGCGTCACCGTCAGCGGAAGTAGTATGAGCTGTATAAGCCATTTTCCGGAACATTCTGAAAGCCTTTATATTTGGCTGGCCCATCGCCCCACACCTTTACTGACCTTCATTACCGACATACGACACACACCCAGCCATGTCTATTACTCGCCAACTTCTCAATGAATTCCGCCCGCTCTTCCGCATCCTGGAAGAACCTTTAGGTGGAAGGTTCGGTGCTTTCGGAATTCCCTCGAGGACAATTTTCGAGGACCCATTCTTCACTGCACCACGTTTAGCGCGTCCGGCGGTGGATGTATCTGAGGAAGAGAACCATTACGTTGTGGAGACGGAGCTGCCTGGTGTGAAAAAGGAGGACGTGGAAGTTCGCATTGGAGACCACGGCCGCAGCATCACTATTGAAGGGAATATTATCCGAAGGAGAACTTCCGCTAACGATGGTGACTCGAACGTCTCCAACACGGACACGCCACAGGTAGAAAGATCTGGGCAAGGTGGACATATGCTAATAAACCCAGAAATGACGTGAGGCTGACATGCATGAAACAGGTTTCACGGTCCAGCCAGCCCAGGCTGAGGGTGGCAACCATCAGCTTTCCGTCGAGCGGTCATTCACAGGCAGCTCTAGATTCACGCGGACAGTCTGGTTGCCTCGACCTGCAGACGCGGGCAATGTAACAGCAAAGTTAGCCGAGGGTATTTTGACGCTTAGGATTGCAAAGGCAGAGGAGAACGATGCTGTAAAAATTAATGTTGAGTGATGAAGTTGAGTGATGATGAAAAGAGAGCCTTTTGATAATTATGTAATTATATCTTTTCCGTGCCCATCTCAAATACAATACATCTGGTCGTGGCAAACTGGTGACATACCTCTCATCCGTTTTTCAATGAACAAATTACAAAGTATAACCCAAACCTGAAAATTGAAGTGAATTAGGGAAAAGTGGTTCACCAGCCTAAGGTAGCCCGGTGAGAAGACAGAGTGGGACATTATCCGAGTAGACTGGCCACAGACGCGCTCAGTTCAGTTTTCAGTTGACCCGCGCCTGCGCCTGAACCTGGTTGTGCCAACCTTCTCTTCCCCTTTCCGCCATCATATTTCCCTCGTTCCTCCCGTCTTTCCCACACAGTCTCCGCCACTCATGGATCCCATCTTTCTCGACGAATCCTCAACATCTGCCCCCTATGACCAGATCGAGATAGATGATGACGAGGAAGACCAGCTCGCTTCGGATATTGATGAACAACCCCAGATCATTCGTTCTCCGAATGGCGAGGACATAGAACCAGACCCTGATGACGAAGATGCTCATGAAGGCAGCCACCCTCAGAGTGCCACCGTCAATGGCAAGCGGAAACACCCACGTAAATCTGCTGTGCGCGTCCCCGGTCATACATTACTTCCGGCGACTCGCCTCGAAAATATCTTGCGAGCAGATGGTATGTGCCCCCGACAGATAGTGTCACGTATCTACTCACCCCTTACCATAGGAGAGAGTGGTCCAATGTCAAAAGAGGCACAGTTTGCCCTGTCAGTTGCAACAGTAGGTCCCACCATCTGACGTGGCAATATTAACTCCTCGGCTGATGCATTTTGTTCTCAGGAGGAGTTTATCAAACGTTTCGCCCGAGCGGGTCATCAGCTCGCGAGCGCTGAGAGGCGGAATGTTATCACCTATCGCGATATGGGTGTGTTCTACGTGTCCTATGCTCTATTCTTCATTGAGTCGTATGTCCAGCAACGGTCGCAGGTCAAAGTTCTTCTCTGAGGTTTCTTGAAGGTGCTCCTCATCCTTTCCAGCCACCCAACCTTGCTTACATCTGAACAGACGTTGTCCCTCTGCCGATGCCCCTTTCTATTGCCTTTGAGCAGCGTACCCTCAAAGAGAAAGAACGCGTTGATGAGGACCCCGCGCTGAGCTTGCGTCCTATCCCATCCACAAATCCCAAACCCAACTTTCTCATTTCCGCCTC
The DNA here is from genome assembly GCA_003315875.1 of Lactifluus piperatus. Lineage (NCBI taxonomy): Eukaryota > Fungi > Basidiomycota > Agaricomycetes > Russulales > Russulaceae > Lactifluus > Lactifluus piperatus. The sequence continues at coordinate 17,365 of QFDX01000260.1, read as the reverse complement.
GTCTCGCCCAGCCTCTTCGGCCACAACACCCACAACAACTGCTGCGACCGAGTCGCCCGGACCTGCATCATCATCAACCCCCAGCCGCTCAAAGAGCAAATCGTCGAATGGGCGTACAAGTGGTGCACGATCGAAAGACAAAAACAAGGAGCTCGCAAACGGGAGCTCGCAGCCGTCTTCTGAGGCGGAACAGAAGTCCCGTTCGCGGCGCAGTTCTCGTCGGTCTGAACCCCAGGGCTGGGTCGATTCTGTATCCACAGAGCAACCACCGCAGTCTCGCTCGCATCCGAGTGGCGTACAACCTCAATGGCAGGAACCATCACCACCACGTACTGTGCATATAAATCCAAATCCGCAACCCTGGCTCGCTGGTCCAGCCAGTGGGTTTCTGGACGAGCGTGTCCATATTCCTGAGGGTCCTTTCGGTGCCACGGGTAGGACGATTTATTCACAGAGGTGAAAATGGGATGAGTGTACTTACTTAGTTCATTGGCATCGTGGACGAGAGCGCAAGAGCCTGCAGTGTTTCTCTCGTCTTTTTTTTTTTGAGGTATCCAGCACATCTTAAGTGCAGGGTGGTTTATCCGTCGCTTTGGTCTAGCATACATACAACAAAACATACGCACGTCATCCACTGGACTAGATCATGTACAAAACAACGTTCCTCCCGTCTCTGTTGCTTGCCAATTCCAACGCAGACCGGTAAATTCCTAATCGTATCGGCCTCCGCCAGTGGCAAAGTTACCACCGACCTTCTTCAGAAGGAAGTCTCCGTAAACTGTCGGTTCATATAACTTCTTGCTCGCCTGTTCGACAACATGACGTTTCTCGGAGACTACGTCCCGGTCCTCTTGGATGCGACGTGCGGCAGCAAGTGGCGCGACCATGGCGTCGAAGTTAGGCTCGAAAAAAAAGGGGATTCTAGCTTCGTATTAAGTCTGTATTTTGGCGAATTGATGGGAATGCACTCACGATACACTAGGGCGGTATTGAGCGGATTTGTCCACGAATTAAAACTTCGATTGAACGCACCGATAGTTAGACCCCCTGTGTATGACTCGATGGAGGGCACTCTTGTAAAGGCCATTCGTCCAGATCTCCCACACTAATATATGGTGAAGAGACGTCAGTACTCGGGATGTATCATCTGAGTAAACATCTACGAACTCTCTCCGACGTTGACGACGAGGCAACCCGGAACAGGATCTACAGTGATCCAGACGCCCTCCTCGAGACCTTCCTCCCGGGATGAAAGAATGGCACCCGGGTTCTCGACTGCCAGAAATTGCTGCGGCAAGAAAACTTGCAGAGCACCGCACGTAGCGTCCGCCCATAGGAGACTGCCCAGGATACAAATGCAGTGAGCCCCAAAGGTAGACAAATGAAGGTCCTTACGTGAGGCATCCATAATCCCTAGACAGACTGTGTTAAGCATTGGGTACAAAATGGCGGGTGGAACCTAACTTGTGGGCACCACAAGAAAATCCATCATCATCGTTAGGGAGTGGCGGATACCCTGGTCTCCAAGTGAGAAATGCTGTGAGGATAGAATAGGGCAGTCGACAGACCTACTATGCGCATTACCCAGAAACTGTCGTCCACTTTGTCTTTGAGATCCTCCCATTCAGCATCGCTCATTCCTAGACCCGTCGCCATCCTGCGTTCGTTTCAGGGTACAAGGCAGTTAGGAAAAATAACGTGGAGAAGTTACGCATGCATAATTAAGAGGCCGAGGGTCTTCATCTTGTCTATCCAGGCCTCGTACTTTTCGCGGAACTCAGGGATCGACGGCCATTGATTCTCGCCCCAGAGCAACTTGCCCTTATCTGGCATTTCCACTGGACGGTAGAAATCAACGGCTTCGTGATTATCGGCTTTCCCCATAGTCACATTCTCCTTCAGCCTTTGGTATCCTATCGGCTTGTGTGTCAGGTCCTCTCCAGGTCGCAGACAATATAAAGAACGTTGATAACGCACCCCTGGCGTGGTCCTGATTGCTCAACGAGATCTTGTCCTTCTCCTCTTGTGGGAGACTGAAAAATTCGCGCGCAAGGCGAGAAAGTTCTTCGGATTCCCCGGGAAGTATGTATGAAGTAACGTCAAGATAGAAAAAACCGAATTCCAGGCATGCAGCGTGGATAGCTGCCGCAGTAGAGAGACGACCATGATGGTCATGCCCTTCGAGCCAAGGGGCTATGTTGATAATTGGAAGCGTGCTTGCGGCCTTGATATCAACCCCGCCGGGAGACATAGTCAGATACTAGTACAAGTCCGTCCAGCTCTTAAAGTAGAAATCAACGCCATATCAATTATGACCAGAGGAGCCGGATCCGGGACCCGCGGCCGAAGCTGCGATAAGATAAGATAGACACGTGCAAGTTGTTGCTGGTGAGTCACGTGAATTTTTGGAGGGATGATCTTGACCCGAATTCGCCCTTCATTCGTTCATCGATTCTCTATTATTTGTTTTCCTTTGAGGAGAATGTCATCAGAGGACCTCTTATCGAAATTTCAACCCCCGCTCCGTGAACTCCTGGTAGCCTCCGTGAAACAGGAACAGCAGCAGTTAGGCATATCTGAAAAGGACAAGGCGGACATCGCGCAATGGATTGAAAAGGTTGCACAACCAGATTTTGCTAGGCCAGATGCTCTCTCGGTATGTCGAGGGATGCAGGGGTTATGGCATAATTTACCAGCATCATTCAGTCGCTAGATACGCTTCTTGTGCCACGCACATACCTAGTCAGCAACTATTTGACGATCGCAGATATTGCTGTTTATGGAGCGTTACGATCTATTTTCGTACGTCGCATAATTTTGCATAAGCCGCAGAGATATGAGCTTTGCTTTTAGACGCAGCTACAACCTGCCCAATACCACTCCCATCCGGCTCTCACACGTTACTTTGATCACATTCAGTCTAACTCATCGGTGCGCAAGTCAGCTGAAGGACTCTCCCCTGCATTTGACCTCGTCCCGCTCGATTTCTCCTCCGCTCCACCCGTCGAGCGCAAAGCTTTGGAGGCAAAAAAGAAAGAAAAGCCAGCAAAGCCCGCAGTGAATAACGCCACGCCGGCATCTTCCCAAAAAGCTGCTGATCCAGCCGCGGCAAAGAAGACAGGGAATTCAGAAACCACACCTCTCAAGAAAAAGGAGAAGCAAGTTACCGCTGCGGGGAAGGACGGAAAGAAGAAAGCTACAGACAGCGGCAAGGCAACACCTGCTGGAGCTGGAACGGAAGACGTCGGGCCCCCGGCCCCCTCGATGATTGATCTGCGCGTGGGTCATATACTTGAAGGTACGTCGTTACACTCCTCCTCGTACTGCTCAAGTCCACAACTCCAACAGTCAAAAAGCACCCTGATGCAGACGGACTTTATATAGAGGCAGGGCTGTGTTTATAATGACGAAAACTTTTTCAATTGACACGATTGTTCTCTAGCAAATCGACTTCGGCGAGGAGACTGGGCCTCGGACTGTCATCTCTGGTCTGGTCAATCATATTCCTATTGAACAGATGCAGGATAAGTGGCTCGTTGGCGTGGTAGGCATCCTACCTACTGTTTGTCCTCCATTTTTCATTGAACGAATTTTAGTGCAATTTGAAACCAGTCAGTATGCGTGGTGTGAAGAGCTTCGGAATGGTGCTTTGTGTAAGTGAAGGCTCTTTGGACTAAGCCCACGTAACGCTTAGAGGTTGTCTTTTTAGGCGACCTCCAAGGATGGGAAAGAAGGAGGTATCGAAATAATCCAGCCCCCACACAACTCTCAACCGGGAGATAGAGTATACTTCGAGGGTCCTGAATATGAAGGTATACGAACCAAACTGACATTCAAGTATTTGCTCATCGTGTCATTTCTCCTAGACAAGGCGCCCTTGTCGCAGCTCAATCCTAAAAAGAAAATCTTCGAAACCATTCAACCAGGTTCGCCTCCGCTTATTTGTCTCCGACAGGCCTGATTCCCTAAACGACTTCGCGTATGTAAGGTTTCATAACCCTCGAGACCAGGGAGGCTGCATGGGTCAACCCCCTGACGAAAACTGTGCATAGAATCAGGACGAAGGAGGGGACGTGCTTGGCACCAACTCTAGTTGGAGCGTCTTTATCGTAGGAATGCTGCATGAGAATTCATAGGGCCTTCGTCACCTCAGAGCTCAGCGCTCAACTCCAAGGTGACCGAAACTCAGTGATTTCAGCTCTTAGACGTTTCGGGAATGGGCATACACATATGAAATCACGTATAGTGAAGAGGGTGCTCCGAGGGCACGCGTGTGAGTTCGGTTTGTCGGAAGGAAGTCGAATTTAGATGAAAGAAGTTCGTCTGCGTGAAGACAGACGCGAGAGGGAACGTTTTTGAGGAGATTTCTTAGTGGCACACAAGTAGAGTGAAGAGATGATGGCGGCGAAGTTCGCTGATTTACATTCAAGCAATTCCGAGACCTTTTATACAGGAGTACTACCGTCCTGTACGAGGTATGTAGTGCGCAATGTGTAGCGTAGCTTGACAGGCCTATCGTAGGTGAGCACAAAGACTGAGGGGTGCAAGCAGAATCAAAAGGAATGAAAGAGAAGCCAATCGCGAGGCCTGTAAAGCGACGCGCGTCGTAGGTAGCACACTGTAAACCGAGATCATAGCGCAAGACCGAGAAAAGTAAGGTAAAATGGGAGACGCGTACGCCTTCAGTCTCCATCATCAGGCATAGTCGTCGGTACTCGCGAAGAGTACGGATCCAAAAATTCATCTAAGACGCGACACGAGGCACGTCAATCCGAGCATAACGGGATCGTGGCCGCGGTGGCACCACAGCACAGATCGTGGCTGAGGGGCGCTGCAACGCGTCAGCAAGACAAAGGCGAGAGTAGTGGATGCGCGTCAAATCTCCGAGATAAGGCAGAAAGTTGATCGAGGTGAAGACGCGGGCGCAGACGTGAATGAATGTGAAAATGGCATGATCGCGAGGATGGCGGTAGTGAGAAGGCAGAAGGGACGGAGGGTGAAACAAGCAGGCGGAAATTGTGTCGATGCAAGGCCAGCGGGGGGCCTACCCTTGCAATAGTATAGTCCAGGAATTCAAGAAAGCAAGCAATTAGTCTTATTATATTAGTCTATCATATGTCCATGAGTTCCTGATTCTGCGTGGGAATTCCGGCGTCTTCCTTTCAGTCTCAGTGGAGCTGGTATATCTATATTCAAGCTCGGTGGGACCTCCGCGAGCTGTGTCTCCAGGGGCCTGGTCATCCCACCGCTCGCATCAGTGCCGCAGTTATTCGTGGTGTTTGTGTTGCTGAGCGATGGCGTGGATGAGGATGTGGAGGTTGCAACGGGAGACTTGGTGCCTTCGATCTCCCAGTCGAGCTCAGCCATCGTATACGCGTACAGAATGAGCCGATAGACCAACTTGACGCAGGTTAACACAAGGACTTTCTATGCGAGTGTCGCGATGAGTGGGTGACTACAATTCAACTCCCTACGCTCCCAGCGCCAGCGGAAGGACAGGAGCATGTCGAGTGCCCTCCAGACATCCTCGAGCGCAACTTGACTCAGGGCCCCAGGGCCGACGAGTAAGCGAGTCGCAACGTAACATGTGCCCGAAAAGGATAACCATCGCGGCGATGTCAAGGGGAATGGGAGAGGGAGATACAAGGAAGGCAATGTCAGGAAAGTGGTGCAATTGGTTATGCACGATGATGTGAAGCAACGGTCTCCATCTCCGAGAATCGCAGTCGATGAGTATTATAATAATGCATATTAATGAGTATTCAAAACCTTCAAAGTAAACTTTATCTCTTCGTTGCAAGTGCGAATTATCTCGATATCTTCTTTCCCATTTTAGGAGCTCGCCTAAAATGACGACCACTAAGCTCTACACCCAAACAACAAATACACTTCACGCAAAACTTTTGCTGATGTGAAGTACGCTACAGCAATCAACCCATGATGGGGCAATAAAAGCATACATAGACAGTAGAAATACTATCATAGTCCACTGTTCAAGTCATACCAATGGTTGAGGTGGGATACATCAGATAAACCTGCAGGAAATTCTGAACGTAGCGAATCAGGTGCGTGTGAATCTGAATAAAAGGATGGCCATGGATCTGTTCTATCTAGCAACTCCTTCCACTGTTCATGTGCATCGCCAACTGGGAGGAGACCTGGACCGATTCCGGAGCACCAGTAGTCGTATGATATGAAGCGGGGTTGTTTCGCCTCAAAGTTCGATGGTTCGGCGCCCTTCCTTGGCGAACGGTACGTCATGGACGTAACCTCAGACTTTTGCCCGCGGAGTGCAAACACCATACGGATGATGGGGATGGAGAAACATTCATCAACACATGTTTCGTCGTCGAATAGGCCACATTCAAAGGGATCCATGTTTCGGAAGAGTTCCTCTTTCGGTTGACTGAACTTGATATCGTTCTCGACGTGGACAAGGATGAAGCCAACGTTCTTCTCATTGAGGAAAGTGCTGCCATAGAGATACGGAAAAACTGCGTCAATACCTGGTTGGCGGTTAGCACCTAATATAGCTGCGCCTCGTGCTATGAATGCGGTAAGATATCGATGTGTGATGACTTTTTGTCCTTGAACTTTAATGAAGTGATTGTAATGCATTTTTGAGCTGCTAGTAACCTCTCCGAGGGTCAACTGATAGACTCCTGATGGACATATGGACGGTTTGGTATCCATCATTGCTTTGACAGATCCCTTGGAGAAGAGATGGGAGAATAGTTCTTTGACCGAGAAATGATGGCAAAAAATGGGGTATTGAGGAGGAGGTTTCTCCATCACTACCGCGTCACGAGCCGACGTGAAGAACGCGGCGACTAATAACGCCCCCCCATCTCCAAGGTTAATGGGGGACTCACGTAGGACATGTGAAAGGATTTCAGCTAGGGTTGGGTTCTGGGTACTCCTCATGACCGAAGAAGCTGCCTCCGAAAGGATAGGTTCGGAAGAGGAAATGGCTTGTATGGTTTCTGTTTGGACCCCAATCCCCACGCACACACGCATATGGTTGGTGATCTGCTCCATGATAGTCTGATAAGGAGAGGAATTGGGGCTCCAGTTGTACGTCGTGCTGTTGATGTCTAGGGCCAAACGCTGCGACAAAACGGCGATCCGCTTGGCCGTTGTGTCAAGCGAGATACCGGCCTTCCCAAGTAGTTTGTGAATCGCGAATTTGAGCAATCCATCGCGGACTTTCTGGTCACCATTATCGTAAATTGTACCCCACCTGAAAGACATGAAGAGACGACAGAGAACGCAATAGGGTATAACGTACAAGGGCCTTCCCATGTGCGATATGCATTCTGAGGATGTGACATCGTCGAGTGTTTTGTATTTGACAAGAACTTTGCGATCGCGCATAAGTTGGTCAAAGCCAAGCTCGATAAAAGGACGAGACGGGAGGAATTTCCCATGCGAGATGCGACTGGAAGGGTCGGGACGGGGGGGAGGGTAGGGCAGAAATTGCGAAATTTTAGCAGAAGTGGAAAGGAAAAATGTGAATAGTGGCTGGTCGGCAAATTCATGAAGGGCGCGGCGGAGTGTGATGTAATTAGAGAATCCGCTAGTCGAGTCCCATTCTTCCGCCAATGCATGCGCTTCATCGAACATGATGAATACGTCTGGCATCTTTGAACGTCCATCTAGAGGGGCTCCCTTGACATATTTTCGAAGGTCATTAAGTGCCTTTAGTAAAGCGACCTTGCCCAGCTCTATGTTCCCGGCCTATGAAAGAGACCATTTGTGAGGTTGGAGATTGACGGCGAGGATCCGACGTACCGCCTTAGCCTGCTTAACAACTTGGTGGTAGAACTTCTTCCGGTTATCCCCCACGCAATGATACGTCTGTCCCTCCGACATAAACTCCCTGAACCGCTCTATGCGATCCTTGGATTCACCACCAAGTTCCTCAAGTTTCTTCTTGGTATGGATGAACAATGAGCAAAGGAAGTTGCACGCCCGGTTATAGGATCTCATTCCCATATCCTTGTATGGCATTTCGAACGGCGTAAGGAAGTCGCGAACCCTTTCATCAGGGGGCGGATATCCTAGATGACGAATATTACATACCATCGCGGTAAAAAAAAAAAAGAAATGTGAAACGAACCTTGGCTACCCCTCTCGCGCAGGTTTATTGGAATCAGCAGATAGGTTTTGGACAGTTCGTCGAGGAGGCGCGACTTCCCAGTTCCAGATGACTGCACAATTGAGCAGTAGCGTGCGTAGTTCGAGTGTTGAGTCATCAAGTAGGCAATGTGCTTTTTGAGCCCGTGTAGCTCGGCATGCCCAACGAATTCGGAAAGCCAGCCAAGCTCAGCAGCTAAGTTACCAAAGTAACATTAGGTATATCGCCATGTCTAGGTGCTTGAACTTGCCTTTCATTGAAGACTCATATGGGATCGTGTATGGCCAATCCCACGGTTCTACGCGCAACATGATTATCGATCTTTCCATATGTAAGAACTGAAACAGGTCCTTACGGTAGGATGAACTCGGAGGATTGGCAGAGAGATCGGCCCAAAATGCGTCTTGAGAAAAAAAAATCCATCAGCTTGATCAGCTAAGAGCAAGATGCATACCGTGAGTGATCACATCTTTCCAGTTTTCAATAGTTTTGGTCTTCATCGCCTTTTTCGCCAGATCAACGAGATGTGATACGTCTCGGCCCATAATGTTTCGAGCGAATACTTCTCCCGAGACAAAACCTTGAGGAGCGTCTTTGTTTTCTCTGAAGTAACTTATAAGGTAAAAGTGAATGATTGGTAAGGTTACATCATCTGGGGCTTTGTAGGCGCCTTTCATCACATCTTGCGCGATGGTTGTGAGCATTTCGGAGGAAAAAACCCTGGGGGTCGTGGCTTTAGGATCGCCACTCGTGGTTGCATCGGATTCCGCCATTGCAACGTCCTCCGATCCTGAAGATTCTGGAGAATCGACTTGGATTCGTTGGTCAACATTGCGAGAGGGGCCAGGACGAGACGAGAAACTTTCTAGTTGAGCTGCCTTCCTCTTCTTTACACTGCTCGAAGACTTAAATCGCTTCGCCATCTAATATATTATGGTACGGTGGCAGGGCAAATGGACAGGTCTGCGAAAAATGGTATGGCGGTAGTGGGAGACTGACCGATTGTGATGATGGTGAGGATGACAGTACTGTGTTACCCCCTGCCCCTGTTTGGCCACTACCCCTTGTCAGCCAGTTAGTGTTGCCGCGGTGCGATGCGGTACAGTCCGAGTTGTCAACTCGATTTCAACTCGCACCGTCGAGTTGCTCGCAACTTCGGGATGTTGCGGACCGTTTCTCCTGCCAATAAGAATAGTGCAAATATAAGCTTTTCCCCACAGTTTGATGCCTGAGTGGATGATGGTGCGGACGATGCACAAGTGTAAAGTGGGCTTTTCAACTAGTATTGGCTATAGATACATTATATACAACTTGAAAGGCTAGTAGTCTACTGAGGCTGGGAGCTGTCCATATTGCACAGTAAATCTGATGGCGTCGAGTGCATGTTGTCACGCAAATTCACTCTTTCATCTGTATCTCCCCTCCTGCTACTCTGAACAGTCTATAATTTTAAATGAGACTTGGATGATATAGGTAGATGTTACCTTGAAAATTATACACCATTTCCTCATCAACAATTCAATTTCGTCTGCAAACCCATCATCGATCCTCACCACCATTCTCCTCGCGATCAACGTTCTTTCACCTCTGCGCCTGCATCCTTGCCTCGATCATCAACTCTGCCTTATCTTAGAGATCTGACACGCCACCACATCCCCTTGCCAGTGAAGGAGGAAAAGAGGGTGGAACAAGCAGGCAGAGATCGTGTCGATGCAAGGCCAGCGGGGGGCCTACCCTTACAGCTCGAAAAGGATAACTATCGCGGCGATTGGGAGAGACAAGGAAGCCAATAAGCGGTGCAATTGGTTATGCACGACGATGATGTTATGTGAAGCAATGGTCGCTGGGAATTGCAGTCAATGAGCACTAATGAGTATTCAAGACCTTCAAAGTAAACTTTATCTCTCCGTTGCGAGAGCGAATTATTCATTTTGGAAGCTCGCCTAAAATGACGACCGTCGACCGCTAAGCTCATCCACACAAATATTACACTTCAGGCAAAACATTGGCTATCTCAGTTGAAGTACGCTACAGCTATCAACCCCTGACGGTGCGATAAAGGCATACATAGACAGTACAAATCATAGTCCACTGTTACAAATCATACCAACGATTGAAGTGGAATATATTATATATCAGATAAACCTGCTGCAGGAAATTCTGAACGCAGCACATCAGGTGCGCGTGAATCTGAATAGAAGGAATGCCATGGATCTGTCTTATCTACCAACCCCTTCCACTGTTCATGTGCATCGCCAACTGGGAGGAGATCTGGACCGATTCCAGAGCACCAGTAGTCGTATGATATGAAGCGGGGTTGCTTTGCCTTGAAGTTCGATGGATCGGCGCCCTTAGTTGGCGAACGGTACGTCATGGACGTAACATCAGACCTTGTCCCACGGAGTGCAAACACTATACGGATGATGGGGATGGAGAAACATTCGTCAATACATGTTTCGTCATCGAATAGGCCACATTCAAAGGGATCCATGTTTCGGAAGAGTTCAGCTTCCGGTTGACTGAACTTGCTATCGTTCTCGACATGGATGAGGATGAAGCCAACGTTCTTCTCATCGAGGTAAGTGCTGCCATAGAGATATGGAAAAACTGCGTCAATACCTGGTTGACAGTTAGCACCTAATATAGCCGCGCCTCGTGCTATGAATGCGATAAGATATCGATGTGTGATCACTTCTCGTTCTTGAGCTTTAATAAAGTGGTTGTAATGCATCCTTGCGCTGCTAGTGACCTCTCCGAGCGTCAACTGATAGACTCCTGATGGACATATGGACGGTTTGGTATCCATCATTGCTTTGAGAAATCCCTCAGAGAAGAGATGGGAGAATAGTTCTTCGACCGAGAAATGATGGCAAAACATGGGGCGTTCAGGGGGAAGTTTCTCCATCACTACCGCGTCACGAGCCGATGTGAAGAACGCAGCGACTAATAACTCGCCCCGATCTCCAGGGTTTATGGAGAACTCACTTAAGACATGTGAAAGGCTTTCAGCTAGGGTTGATTTCTGGGTACTCCTCATGACCGAAGAAGCTGCCTCCGAAAGGATAGGTTCGGAAGAAGAAATGGCTTGTATGGATTCTGGCCGGGCCCCAATCCCCACGCAAATACGCATATGGTTGGCGATCTGCTCCGTGATCGTCTGATAAGGAGAGGAGTCAGGGCTCCAGTTGTATGCCGTACTGTTGATGTCTAGGGCCAAACGCTGCGACAAAACGGCGAACTGCTTGGCCGTTGTGTCAAGCGAGATATCGTCTGTCCCAAGTAGTTTTGTAATCGCGAATTTGAGCAATCCATCGCGGGCTTTCTGGTCACCATTATCGTACATTGTACCCCACCTGAAAGACATGAAGAGACGACAGAGAACGCAATAGGGTATAACGTACAAGGGCCTTCCCATGTGCGATATGCATTCCGAGGATGTGACATCGTCGAGTGTTTTGTATTTGACAAGAACTTTGCGATCGTGCATGAGTTGGTCAAAGCCAAGCTCGATGAAAGGACGAGACGGGAGGAATATCTCTTCCAGGATGCGACTGGAAGGGTCGGGACGGGGAGAGGGCAGGGGCAGAAATTGCGAAATTTTAGCAGAAGTGGAAAGGAAAAATGTGAATAGTGGCTGGTCGACAAATCCACGAAGCGCTCGGCGGAGTGCGATGTAATTAGAAGATCCGCTAGTCGAGTCCCATTCTTGCGCCAATGCATGCGCTTCATCGAACATGATGAATACGTCTGGCATCTTTGAACGGCCATCCAGAGGGGCTCCCTTGACATATTTTCGAAGGTCATCAAGTGCCTGTAGTAAAGCATCCTTGCCCGGCTGTGTGTTCCCGGCCTATGAAAGAGGCCATTTGTAAGGATGGAGATTGACAACGAGGAGTCGACGTACCGCCTTAGCCTGCTTAACAACTTGGTGGTAGAACTTCTTCCGGTTATCCCCCACGCAATGATACGTCTGTCCCTCCGACATAAACTCCCTGAACCGCGCTATGCGATCCTTGGATTCACCACCAAGTTCCTCAATTTTCTTCTTGGTATGGATGAGCAATGAGCAAAGGAAATTACACGCCCGGTTATAAGACTTCTTTCCCATATTCTTGTATGGCATTTCGAACTGCGTAAGGAAGTCGCGAACCCTTTCATCAGGGGGCGGATATCCTAGATGACGAATATTACAGACCATCACGATAAAGAGAAAAAAAAAAAACAAGAAAGGTGAGACGAACCTTGGCTACCCCTCTCGCGCAGGTTTATAGGAATAAGAAGATAAGTTTTTGACAGTTCGTCGAGAAGGCGCGACTTTCCCGTTCCGGACGACTGTACAATTGAGCAGTAGCGTGCGTAGTTCGAGTCTTGGGTCATCAAGTGGGCAACGTGCTCTTCGAGCGCGTCTAGCTCGGCATGACCAACGAATTCGGAAAGCCAGCCAAGCTCAGCAGCTAAGTTACCAAAGTAACATTAGGTATATGGCCACATCTAGGTGCTTGAACTTGCCTTTCATTGAAGACTCATATGGGATTCGCGTACATAGCCAATCCCGCGAACCTGCACGCAACATAATTATCGATCTTTCTGTAGGTAAGAACAGAAACAGGTCCTTACGGTAGGATGAACTCGGAGGATTGGCGGATAGATCGGCCCAAAATTCGTCTTGAGAAAAAACAATCCATCAACTTGTTCATTTGAAGAGCAAGATGCATACCGTGAGTGATCACATCTTTCCAATCTTCAATAGTTTTGGTCTTCACTGCCTTTTTCGCCAGATCAACAAGATGTGATACGTCTCGGCCCATAATGTTTTGAGCAAATACTTCTCCCGAGACAAAACCTTTAGGAGCGTCCTTGTATGCTCTGAAGTATTTTAAAAGACAAAAGTGAATGCTTGGTAAGGTTACATCATCATCCGAGAGTTCGTAGGCGTCTTTCATCACATCTTGCGCGATGGTTGTGAGCATTTCGGAGGAAAAACCCCGGGGGGTCGTGGTTGTAGGACCGCCACTTGTGGTTGCATCGGATTCCATCATTGCAACGTCCTCTGATCCTGCAGATTGCTTTGGAGCTGGAGAATCGACTTGAATTCGTTGGTCGACATCGCGATAGGGGCCAGGACGAGACGAGAAGCTTTCTAGCTCAGCCTTCCTCTTCTTTACATTGCTCGAAGACTTGGATCCCTTCATCTAATATAGTAAATATATGGTGTGATGGCAGGTCAAATGGACAGATCTGTTCTGTTAACTGAAGAAATGGTATGGCGGTGATCAGCACAAGTGATTTATAATGACATGAGTATCAGAAATAACAAATGTGATTACGGTAAAATAGTCGATGTATATTATATCAGATTATATCATTATAAATCATCTTATAAGTCATTGATGAATTAATTATACGCGTCAATCTCTATGTCACCCTAACACTCCTCACAATACAGACTAGTAGAGAGCTCTTGATGGCTCTATGCTCGAACGCTGGTTTTGCCGGTCTTGTTCTCCCTATGACAGCTATCGCCCAAACCGTTACTATGCCATCTTCATCCTTTACATTCATGCCTGTCCTGGGCTCAGACTCTCAGTGCGAATGCTATTGGTGAGTGATGATCAGGAAAGACAGGCCCTCTTGGATTAGGGCCCGCTTCGTTGTAGTCTTCGTCGCACAGTTTATCAGACCACATTCATTGGCTGGGCATTGTACGTGTGGGCCCATGGGAAAAACTATGGATCGCAGCATGAATGCAATGACGAGGGCAGGCCAGGCAGGGTGGTAACGATGGAAAGACAGCAGGAGCGGTGGCGAAAGTGGCTGGGCCAGACAGTAGTGACAACAGGGAGCGAGGGAGGGCAGGCCAGCTGACAGAAACACAGGTCAGACAGGACAGGCTGGGCGGTGGGAGCAGCACCGAGGGTCAGTGGGCAAGGTGGCAGTGACAACAAGGAGCTAGGGAGGGCAGGACAGCTGGCGGTGAGACAGGATGGGCTAGGCGGGAGCAGTGCCGAGAGTTGGTGGGCCAAGCGGCAGCAATAATAGTTGGCGAGAGGCGGGCCAGGCAGCAACAGCAATAGCGGCGAGAGCGGACGGGTTGGGTGGCGGGAGCGGCGGCGAAAGTGAGTGGGCCAGGCCGGGACAATGACAGAGGGCGAGAGTGGGAGGCCAGGCACCAGCGGGAACAGAGGGTGGGACAAGCAGTGGTGGCAGTGGCAAGCAAGGGCGGGCCAAGCGGCTGCAACTGGGGAGGCCGTACAGTGGCGGCAGCATGAGGACGGACCACGCGGCGACAGCGGGGAGCGCCAGGAGGGAGGCATAGAGTCCCACGACGGGGGTAAGACGGTAGAAGCAGCAGTGACAACAGCAACGGCGGGACGGGCAACAGCAGCTCACGTTGGCGGCAACGAGGAGGCTGATAGCCAGGACATGACAAATGAGAGCCAAAAAGTGGGAGCACTGCATGGCTGGACGGCTTTTGATGGCTCTTATCTCTCCTTGTTCAAGGTTTATGAGTAGGCTAGAAGGTTGTATGAATGCACGGGGGTCACGGCGGAGGCCGCACTCTCCATCCCAGTTTAGAAGGCATCCCCCACGTGGATCCATTTGGGAAGGGCAGATGGGCTTGGAGTTGTTTGGGTTGGGATGGATGGAAAAGACATACAGAGCCATTAAGTAAGCCTTCTTGGTTGGGAAATCTATGTACAGTACTGGCCAGAGCGGTATACCAACCCCCCGGGACCAGCGCTAAGCCGGATGTTTACTAAACATTCGCGTCACAGTGATCGTCACGTGTTACTCGACCACCAACACTGCCATCAGCAATACCAAATTTTCGGTCAATAGACCTGTCCATTTGACCTGCCATCGTACCATATATTTACTATATTAGATGACGAAGCGTCGCAAGCCCTCGTCTTCGAGCAGTGGAAAAAAGCCAAAGGCTCAGTCAGAAAGTTTCCCGTCTCGTCCTGCCCCCTCTCGCAATGTCGATCAACGAATACAAGTCGAATCTCCAACTCTAAATCAACCTGCAGGATCGGAGGACGTTGCAATGACGGAACTCGATGCAACCACGAGTGGCAATCCTACAGCCACGACCCCCCGGGTGTTTTCCTCCGAAATGCTCACAACTATCGCGCAGGATGTGATGGCGGACGTCCACCGAGCCCCGGATAACGCAACCTTATCAGTCATTTACTATGAGCTTAAAATTTTTTTTTGCAAAGGCAAAGGCATTCCTAAGGGTTTTGTCTCAGGAGAAGTATTGAATAAGAACATTACGGAGCGAGACGTATCAGATGCTGTTGATCTGGCGAAAAAGGCAATGAAGACCAAAACTATTGAAGACTGGAAAGATGTGATCACTCACGGTATGCATCTTGCTCTTCAGATGAACAAGTTGATGGACTGTTTTTTCTCAAGACATATTCTGGACCGATCTATCCGCCAATCCTCCGAGTTCACCCTACCGTAAGGACCTGTTTCTGTAATTACCTACACAAAGATTGATAATCATGTTGCGTGTAGATTCGCGGGATTGGCTATATACGCGAATCCCATATGAGTCTTCAATGAAAGGCAAGTTCAACCACCTAGACGTGGCGATATACCTAATGTGACTTCGGTAACTTAGCTGCTGAGCTTGGCTGGCTTTCGAAATTCGTTGGTCATGCCGAGCTACAGGGGCTCAAAGAGCATGTTGCCTACTTGATGGCTCAACACTCGAACTACTCACGCTACTGTTCCATTGTTCAGTCATCTGGAACAGGAAAGTCACGCCTCCTCGACGAACTGTCCAAAACTTATCTTCTTGTTCCAATAAACCTGCGCGAGAGGGGTAGCCAAGGTTTGTCTCACCTTTTTTTTCTCTCTTTATAATGATGATCTGTAATAGTCGTCATCTAGGCTATCCGCCCCCTGATGATAAGGTTCGCGACTTCCTTACATCGTTCGAAATGCCATACAAGGATATGGAAGAGAAGTCCTATAACCGGGCGTGCAATTTCCTCTGCTCGTTGCTCATCCATACCAAGAAGAAAATTGAGGAACTTGGTGGTGAATCCAAGGATCGCATAGCGCGGTTCAGGGAGTTTATGTCGGAGGGACAGACGTATCATGGCGTGGGGGATAACCGGAAGAAGTTCTACCACGAAGTTGTTATCCTGGCTAAGGAGGTACGTCGAATCCTCGTCGTTAATTACCATCCTTACAAATGATCTCTTTCATAGGCCGGGAACACAGAGCTGGGCAAGGATGCTTTACTACAGGCACTTAATGACCTTCGAAAATACGTCAAGGGAGCCCCTTATGGACGTTCAAAGATGCCAGACGTATTCATCATGTTTGATGAAGCGTATCCCTTGACGCAAGAATGGGACTCGATTAGCGGATTGTCTAATTACATCACACTCTGCCGAGCCCTTCATGAATTTGCCGACCAGCCACTATTCACATTTTTCCTTTCCACTGCTGGCAAAATTTTGCAATTTCCGCCCCCCCCCCGTCGCGACCCTTCCAGTCGCATCGCGGAAGGCGAATTCCTTCCGTCTCGTCCTTTCATAGAGCTTGGCTTTGACCAACTCATGCACGATCACAAAGTTCTTGTCAAATACAAAACACTCGACGATGTCACATCCACGCAATGCATATCGCACATGGGAAGGCCCTTGTACGTTATACCCTATTTCGTCCTCTGTCGTCTCTTCATGTCTTTCAGGTGGGGCATAATGTACGATAATGGTGACCAGAAAGTCCGCGATGGATTGCTCCAATTCGCGACTCAAAAACTGCTTGGGACGGCCGGTATCTCGCTTGACACAAATGCCAAGCAGTTTGCCGTTTTGTCGCAGCGTTTGGCCCTAGACATCAACAGCGTGGCATACAACTGGAGCCAGCCCGATTCCTCTCCTTATCAGACTATCATGGAGCAGATCGCCAACCATATGCGTCTTTGCGTGGGGATTGGGGTCCAAACAGAAACCATACAAGCCATTTCCCCTTCCGAACCTATCCTTTCGGAGGCAGCTTCTTCGGTCATGAGGAGTACCCAGAAACCAACCCTAGCTGAAAGCCTTTCACATATCTTAAGTGAGTTCTCCATAAACCCTGGAGATCGGGGTGAGTTATTAGTCGCCGCGTTCTTCACGTCGGCTCGTGACGCGGTAGTGATGGAGAAACTTCCCCCTGAACACCCCATGTTTTGCCATCATTTCTCGGTTGAAGAACTATTCT